>JBCAUG010103944.1:0-21723 GCA_038406175.1 Haplosyllis leylae | reverse complement strand
GTTGATTCTGAGACAGACAATTCCGGTTTAAATTTTTTTTGAAGTTAGTAGTCAATATATGAAAATGATTTTAGTGCGAAAGAGTTAATGAAACAAATGTTTGACAAGGATAAATGCATTACAGGCTGCGGCAGCTGCAGCACTTGTCGGCCCTGACGGAGTACCCCTGACGGGAGATGACGCACTACCTCCAACGCAGGACCCTGGATTGTACCCACCACCACCACCATATCCATATGGCACCACAGACGGACAGGCTGTCGTCACGCAGCAAATTGGACCGGATGGGCAACCAATTATTACAGACCCGGTTCAGATCAACGACCCGGCGGCCATGGATCCGCAACAAGTAATTAATTACCTATGGTGAACATAAGTCTGCGATAAAAAGTACTTGGTGCAGAATAGGGCTGCAATTAATGGAGAAGTGGAAAAATTAACTTTGCAATGAGAGAAATTAATTAATTAATTAATTAAATTTCTATTCAGGTATTTTCAGTAGACACTAAACATCAACCAAAGGTCCATTGATGTTGATGTGGTAAAGATTCAGGCTATCTATTTGCAGATTCAACCGTTGATTCAGTTATCCATGGCGGCGGAACAAGCCGAACAGCTGCAACAACAAGAAGAGGCAGCAGCAGCATTGCATCAACAACAGCACACAACACCAGTTACAACACCACAAACTCCTATCGTAAATATCTTGTTTTGCCTTCGTCTATTAAAACTATTTTTATGTATTTCCTTAGTTTTGGTAACTCTGTTATCTTTCAATTATTATAAAGTCCACACCAAGTATCACAAATTCAGTATTCACTCCAGGAATTATGAATAGAAATCACATAATTTGATCTATTTCTAGATAACCAGTGCAGCAAAGCTGCCGCCGCGTAGCAGCAGGAAACCGCAGATTGTAGATGGAAAACGCGTGACAACATACATGAACGCGATGATGTACCAGATTGACATTTTCACCTGTCAGGGATGTGGTACGGAGTTTGAAAGTAAAGAGTCTGTTGACGGGCACTTTCATCTCTGTCCGGGCGCTGTGAAAGATAGTAAGGTTAGTGTAATGAGGACTTAATTGTGACTTACACATTCCTTGATGTTTTGTGTAATTTTGACGGTGATACCAATATAAGGCACCACTAGTGTTGTAGAAATTTCATTATACATAGCACTGCAGTCAGTTTGTCTTCATATTCAAAAACAAGAACAAATATTGACGTTATCTTAGAGGTGAAGGTTGAGAGAATTGTGCCGGTTATTGTGTCTTTACATTGCCTTAGATTTTCGAGGTAAGAGATATTTGACCCCTTCTGACCACGATTTGTTTTTCAGTTGTCAACGAAGTTTCAGTGTTTTCACTGTGACGACACCTTCCCAACTCGGGTGGGATGTAGGAAGCATCAGATAGAGATCTGTTTGCCGAGTCTTGGTATCAGTCCTGATGACTTAACCACACCGCAATGGACCTGCCACATATGCAGCAAGGGATTCTTTAACAAGCGTTGGCTCAAGAAACACCTTAAGGTTGGTCGATGGGTTACACAAAATTACAAGTCTCTGTAATATAATCGTATTCTAAAGAGTTGATTTTATGATCTTCTCATTTTATGAAATACTAGAAATGCCCGACGTGACAAAGTCACGCTTCCACAGTAAATCTCTGTCGGAGCAGCTGTAGCAAATCTACGCACATTAGAACAAGCTGTAAATAAGATGAAATTTATGCATAAACAACAATTTGAACACAAATCTTGCACATCACATATATTTTATTGACTGCTGTTCGAAGTGTTTTACTGATCTAAATGAGAGTAACAGTGAAGTGAAATTTATTTTTGCCAACAGGAGAAGCATGATAATGCCCCATTTGACGAGGACCAGAATCTAACGTCAAATCATCAGCAGCAACAACAGCAGGCAGTACAGCAACAAGTTGTTTCCAGTACGGAGGGGTTGTTGCACGATCAACAAATGATGCTTGTAAATCCCGAGCAAGCAGGTCAGTTCAAATTTATATTGTGAGAATGGAAATTTGTAAGTAATAATGGTGGTAGGCTGAAATCATTCAAGGTGAAATTTATATGCAAAAGCGAAATATAACTTTGCCTGTGGCGTGCTCATTTGTTTGTCTTGACCATATTGTTCCCATCGTTAAGTGCACACTTGTGTTTTGAAGGTACTCCGCAGCCAGATGGGAATCAGGCAAGTGCTGATCAACCGGTGCAGATTATACAACAATCTGAACTGAATGTGCATCAGGTTAACCAACTCCTGCAGCAGTTACAGGTGAGTAGGCTTGTTCCATACTGCAGACTGCATACCCGACCGGACAGACCTCATGTGTTGTAGGAAGAACACTTCAGAATTTGTTGTTTAATGGGTTTATGGAAATCCATCCATTCACAGGTTCCAGTGGTAGCGCCGGTGTTAAGCGAGGGCGAACCTGCTCCTGTACCACAACCAGAGCCACCAACAGTGGGACCAAACACACAAACTGACATAGACGAACAGGAGCAGGCCATTGCGGGTATGTAAAGTCACTTTACTTGAAAAGTGCATGTAAGAAATGGTATGCTGTGATGTAACCGAAGTCGCTTTTTGACCACAGGTGGCGTGTCTGGTTTGTTAATGTTGCAACAACCGATAGTATTGAACCCTAACCCAGCGGAAAATGCTGCTGCTTCACAAGGCGCAAATACACAAAACAACACAGTACAATGGCAACAAGCACAGCCAAATGCATCAACACAGCAGGTCAGTGAATGATGATGGGCGGAAAAGCATACATATACCGTAAATGTCGTGAATAGAGCACATGCGCACAAGACCAACTTTTTGCACTGCGCGTTATTTGAGAACATCACAAAAACCATTTGCACAACAGGAAGTAAAGTAATACTTTTTATAAGTAGCACACTACAGATTCTCTGGTTGAGCCTGATGAGCAAAAAGTTCCATAAATTTACTGTGGAAAAAGTCTGTAGTTGTGTTAGAAAAAGGGGGTGCGTGGTAAAAACGGAGGGCGCTCTATTCACGACATCTACGGTAAACATACCTACCTTGTTGGGTAAAGCTATCAGTATGAAATGGAAGACGACTACGTTCGTACCACACTTTTGATCCCACATATTTGTGTTGCAGACATGGCAGACAACTCCCCAACAACAGCAGTCCCAACCACCAGTCTCTCAGAAGCAGGAAAAATCCGCTACTCCTTGGGAGGCAGCTTATGAACAACACCTACAACAAAGACAACATCCAGTAACAGCAGCCCATGAACACCACAAGAAAACACAGCGCTCCTCCCCAGCAGCAGCTACGGTTACAGCAGTTGAGAAGCACGTTCCACAATCTGCAGGTAAACACGGTTTCCTATTTCATACATAATAATTTTATTGTACAAAAATGCTTGCGGACTGAATGAGAAACACAAAAGAAGTTTTTATTTTGAAAGATAAATACAACTGTTGTTTCATCTCAGGTTCAGATCAGTGGCAACAGCGCACTGCAACGGCAACCAGTGAGACACAACAGCAGAGTGTTAGCTGGGATTCTATTGGAAATAGTGACTTACAGCAACAACAAGTATCGCAGCAACAACAACAACAGTGGCCACAACAAGGAAATTGGCAACAAACATCACAAGAGCAAACCTCGCAGCAACAACAACAATCCTGGCAACAACAACAGGTTGAATTAATTTATTACTATGTCGTATACTAGTAAGCGTACAAAAAGAATTTACTTTACTTTCCTGTTGTTTTCGTTACGTGTTTTGTATCAAGGATTAACTAAAGATGACTGATTGGTTGTAACCAGTTAACAGTTGTCTGCTGCTGGTTGCAAAACTACGGAATAAGAATTTGTCAGCAATATCATTGATTAATGTCATGCATTTCAGGATGGTAATTCCTGGTCATCAAACCAACAGCAGCAGCAGTCAACATGGCAACAACAGCAACAGCCTCCAGAACGAGCACCTGCATCATCAACTGTACAACCCACTGATAGAACCCAAGAGGTGTCCTCAAATTGGCAGCAGCAACAGCAAAGTAACTGGCAACAACAACAGCAGCAACAACCAGCTGGACAACAATGGCAGCAAGATGCTCAGTCTTCACGGGTTAGAAAATGTTACATTTCTAGCAGATTGGGAATTAACACTTTCATTCAAGTTAGCAAAAGTATAGGATAATGCAAATGAAAAATCAGCCGCCTGCCAACAATAAAGTCGTTATGAACCAACCAAATTTTGTTAAAAACCAAATGATGGCGTCATCCAAATTTCCAAACGGGGAGGAGTATCAGTGGGGGGGGGGGGGGGGGGGGGGAGAAGGGAGAGGAGGGAGGGGGGGGGGACGGGGAGGAATGTCAGGGACCACCCCCCCCCCCCCCCCACACACACACACACACTGCTCCAGATCGGGGACAGCGAGTGTCAGAAGTCCCAAAATGCCCAAAACATTAGAAACTATCATTTCAATGAATCAAATGTTTTGGTCTTAGTTTTAGGGGCAGTGCATTCTTATACCGACAATACGCGATAGTTCTCGATCTGAGGGTATTGTTTGTGTTGGATGGAAATCACGCTGATCACACTTTTAAGTGACTTTTATGTTGCGGGGGTTTTCTGTAAAAGAATATTCTTAGCTCAAAATTTGAATCTTTGTAGGGTTCTGGAGAACAGACACCGATTCCTGACCCACCCCCGCCTTCAGTTGGCGAGGTGGTAGCAAAGTGTGAGGCTTGTAAGCGAGGTTTTACCTCTCATGATCTCCTGGTGTATCATGAGAAATACAATTGTACGGCAAAGTTTGGCAGTGCGAATCGAACAGATGACAGAACGTGTCGATACTGCAAGGCCACCTTCCATCTCAAAGTTGCTCTCAAAGTTCATATCACCAAGGTAGGTGAAAATAGTGTATTGGGTAGAGAAGTATAATACCTTAACTTTAGTAAAGGAGGGGAGTTTTGTCGAAAAATATATGAAAGAGGAGTTTCAATTTAATTTCTTCAAAAAAAAGAAAAGAAAGAAAATGATTGGATTATATTCTGTTCAATCTAAAATTGAAGATTGGAGTTATTTTACTTTAGGAATTATGATTGTTAAACCAGAAAAAGTCTTCACATAATTGGTTTTATCATTCACTTTTTAGTCGTGCCGCCTTAATGAGCGGAGCGACTTATCTGGTCACTATGTTGTCTGTATGGTTGTGTCGTTGGTTGCTTGCTTGCTTGTGGCCACTTACAAACTTTCATTGGCTCTCAAAAATCCGAAAATGAGAACATGTTTAGGCCATTCTGAGCAACTTTGACTTTTTCACACCCCACCCCACTATAACCACTGAAAATGAGATAACACAAGATTTGGCTTGATGTAAATTAGGACCAGAGCAGAAACCTTTGTTCAAACTTTTTTCAATTTTTTTCCCCTGGAACAAAAAGTCATCCAAATTCAAAATTATTTTGCATGCTAGGAGATGCTGCCTTGCTTGTGGCCACTTATGAAATTTTGAAAAATTCATTGGATTTCAAAAATTCCAAAACCAAAATGTGTTTCAGGTCATTCTGAGCAACTTTAAATGAGATAACACCAGATTTGGCGTGACATAAATTAGGAGCAAAAAAAAAAAAATTCAAATTTTTGTTCAAAATTTGTTTTTTCCTTTTCTTAACAAAAAGTGTTCCCACCAGAACAAAGAGTCATCCAAATTCAAAATTATTTTAACCAAAATGCATTGTATGAGATTCTATTCAAGGTACTGTTATGTCTACATGTGTCTATCTCTCCATCTCTCTCTCTCCAGCTAACTATCCATTAAACCACCTAGATATCTATCTATATCTAGCTACATATCTGGCTAACCAGCTTTCCAGCTAGTTATATGTCTATTAAGCTAAGACAAACAAACTCGAGAGCAATACGACACAATACTTCTAAGCATTCTTGTTTTTCCATTAAAGAGTTAGGCGCGGTTTTCATATGTTATAGCAGCTTGACACTTACGTCACTATCTCTCTCATATACCGGTTATATTTATTTCAGCATCATGCTCATTCTGAAGAGCACAAAAGTGAACACAACAGACCGAGTTCCAACGAAAGCGCACAATCGTACGAAGGTTTGGCAGCACTAGATGGTCTGCTTGAGATCTCACCGGATCTACTCTCACAACCAGGAGAATCTGTCGATCCCAAGAAGAAGAATAAAAAGAAATCTCGCAGAAACAAGGTATTGGAAACTCGGGGATATTATCCTGAACTAAACGGCATTCATATCAGTATGTAAACCCGATAAACTATTATTTGTAAATCAAGTGTCGCTGCTTACCTTTTCAAAAACTGTAAATAAAGCGGAAGGAATTACTGTGGGCACATACGATATGAATGTCTCAACTAATGGTGTCTTGGAGCAAAAGTCTAGTTTGGTGCACCGAAATGGTAAATTGTTAAAACTGTCAAAATATGATTGAAAAGTCTTTGGTATCCTCCCTCCTTGATAAAATAACGTAATAGCAATTGCTGAGATACGAGTAAACCTACCGATTAAAGTTGTCTTGCATGGTCGGCTGAATGGACGTGTAGCCAAAATCACTTTTGAGTTTTTAAAACCTAGCATTGTTTATTTATTTATTGAGCTTTAAGTTTCTGGATTAACCACACTTTTGGCTCTTTTATTTGAAACTAACGAAATTCTGGTGTCTAGTGCTTTAAACTGCATGATCTATATATATAGACAAGTAACATAGAATTGTGTGTATTGGTGTGTGGTGCAGATCCATTTGTGATGGAAGTGTCAGTACATGTACTGTACTTCGAATTTGATCATACTTAAGCAAAAGTCTTATCTACCAAAAAAACAAAAAAAAAAGAAGACGAAAAATTAGTAGAATAATAGATGGACGTAGACGTGAGAACAAATTGTTTGCAGATATTTCTTCTGAACCAAAGCTGGGTTTCTTCTGACATTGTAGTTGGGGATTAATACTATTGGTCACAAATGAAATGTAACCACAAACCAATTAGCATGTTCAGTACTAATACACTTGACCGGGACATGAGGATTGTAGCATTGATGAAATACTAACGGCAGCTTCTGGCCACCCTGAAAAAGACGGGAAGGTGTCACACCTCTCAAGAGCTCGGTAAAATATTGACCTGGGTGGTAGCTGGGGCAAATAAATATCTTTGAAATTTGTCAAGAGGAAATTTGATTCCGAATTACTTTACAATGAGAAATGAAGAGAAGGGCTCAGGCCTATATATTTGAGATAATTTATTAATGGGCAATGGGATCTGATGGATGCAAGGGATGGATTTCTGAAAAGTGACGGACTAAAAGCACATAAATCTGAATCACAAAATCACCAAAAATTATTGACATTATTTAAGATAAGTGACGAAATTGGTTTCATTGTATGTCATCCTACCATGCAAACATAGTTTGAAGTATTATTTCCAAGCAAATTAATTGGTTGCTGTGGAAACGTTTTGAGATAACTGGCAACCAACCTTTCAATAGGGAAACGTTTTAATTTGGGATGAAGTAATTAACTTAAAAATTAAATCAGGCGTTACTTCGACTTATCGACAAAGGTTATTGGTAACCAATTTTTCGATAAGCAAGTTTGGCTGGGACATTGTGAGCGGGATGAAGGGTGGTTGCTCGGAAAAAACAACAGTAGAGGTGGTTGCTATGGTTTCAGGGTGAGCCAGCACCATCATACGACAATCCCAACCGCATCAACCTGATGATTTCCCTGGAACGCAAGACGCTGCATCACGTACAAGTGTTGAATGCAACGCGCGACAAAACTGCGTGGCAGTACCAGTGTATCTACTGCCAGAAGATTCTAGATCAAATCATGTCTGTCCACAGCCATGTGCTTTCTCAACACCCCGAAATGTATAAAAAGGTTAAGGTAAGAACTGTTTGGTCCTTATGGCAGAGTGAATTATTTGCCATGGTATTATCATTTGCATGCGGCTCCACAAAATCAATGAAAGTATTTATGCTTATTCAAAACTTAATTCAAAACTTCCCCTTACATAATTGGTGCTGTGAGGGAATCTTACGAGAATATCAGTATATTTGGTTGTAAGAACTATGCTGACTTTTTATCTGATGTATTGGTATCACCATGATAACATTCCTCTGCCATCACAATTCCAACTCGTCTGAAAGATTTTTGACACAGAAAGCTGGAAGGAAACGCAATGTTGTACACGAGAAAGCGTACAAAGACCAAATGTGGTGTTTAGTAAGTCGACCAGTTTTTCATTTCCTTGTAGATGCCAGAGTTAGAATAGCACGGTATTGTGTTCCCTAGGCTACTAACACTAAAGCAAAGACATAATGGATGTAGTTGTAGTTGTCAGTGCATGTGTTCTATTTGATTCTGATTAAATACTTGAAGAAGTAACATTTTAAATTGTGTTCATACTAAGTGAAAGTGAAATACCCACACAAACGCTTGTGTTCATATGATCCCTTCAAAGCTATAGTCTATCTGGTAAGCATGACCGCTTTTCACGTGTTGCATCTGGTGAACACAAGTTAAAATTTTAAAGTCTGTCGCACGTATCTTAACATTTCCTGCATAACACGACCACCTACCTGGTACAATTCAGCACTGAGGAGTTTGCTATAACAATCAGCCCTATTGCACAGACTAGTTATTCTATGAGCGATTTTTTCTCTGCCAGGTAAAGAAAGGTGTGATACAAGACTCGCGGGAACCATACTGGCACACGCGCTGCTCAACGGACCTGATGCCGGAGTACCAGGCCTCACCGGGAAGCAAGATTAAAATAAAGAAGGAAGGTGGAGATATGAAGCCCAAGCTAGAACCTAAACAAGAAGGTAAGTAATGTTTTTCCTGGAACTGTGCATGTATGTGAACCACGCATGTTTCTTTCTATTCTTGCACTGTAATAAACGGATGCTTAGTTTCAATTATGAAGGTACTAACATTTATCAAACTCAACTCTTTTTAGCCTCGTTCGACTTGCGAAGCTTCTATTTAAACAAACACCTTACAATGCATGTTCATAGCTTCGATTGTTCTACAATATGACTGACTAATCGTGGTAGCTAGATAAATAACACTAACACTTGATCGTAGGTGTTCTTGATGGTAGTCGTACTACGCAGTTACATGAACGTCCACCTTCCACGAGTGCTGCTGTGCTGATGCCTCCACCTCCTCCACCTGCAAATGCACAGCAGACACGGGGACCAGGTAAAACGTGACCTGGGCGCCAGGCATTTTAATTTACAGTAAAACATACTTTTTAACCTTTATATATGCGCAGATAAAGGTGCATACCGAAAGGTTTTACGTGTGATTTTTTTTAGGTGGTAATTTGTGAATTACACTTGTAGTGCAAGACTTATTTGAAATTAGAATCGTCATTCTTCATTTTGAAATATTGCACACTAAACGTTACCAATTTTCCTCCTCCTTAAACCAACATGGTATTGCGTACCTCGTTATCTTAAATTCATTTCTAAGTATTTTTGTTTTAGGTGTAAACATTCAGTATAGTCAGCAGCAGACAAGTGGAGGTGGAGAGACCCAGTCAACTCCATCACACGCGCCTCTTAGCGTCCATGAGCAGCGTGAACTGGATGATCTCATCCGAGGCAACTACGATCTGTTGGGCCATCAACAGATGACGCAACCAAATTCCGTTACCAGAGGAGGCCACGAACAGCAGGTAAAGGCATTTTTTAATATCGACATTAATGTTGTGCTATTTTTAACAGCCTTCCAGATATTTTTGTTCTTGATACAAATTGGATGAACTTTTTTCAGATGCTTCAGCAGCAGCACGTTGCGCACACTAATCACTCTGGGCAGCAGTATGTTTCCACGGCTACAAGCCATCACACAACAGCGTATAGTCATCACAGTCAGATGCCTGGTAAGTTGAATAGAAAGGTCCTGTGCATGAAAAATCAAAAAACGACATCTGAAAAGTAAAAATCGAAGTTTTTTTGCAGCAGTATAAGGGAGAAACGTTTGCAAAATGATCACTCAAGATGTTTACGGTGTGCTGAAAAAGTCTGCTGGTATTGTGGTTCATTCTAACCGATACAGGCAGTGATAAAATGTGCACAGAACCTACTGGAAATTTGCATTGGTCACTGAGCATCACGAACACCATACAATACCATACAGGCAATTTCTTATCGGTTTCGGTGTTTGGCAGTGTTAACACACCATTAGTTCGAATTTTTACCGCCCGCGTACGAAGTACGGCGGGAGGTTATATTTTCAGTTTGTTTGTCAGTCCACTGGAGGGGAGGGGGGTACCCCATGCCTATCACAGGTCCTGCCAGGGGGGTACCCCTGTCCTGTCACAGGTCCTGCCGGGGGACGGGTACCACAGCCAGCCAGGACGGGGTTACTCCCCCCCCCCCCACCCCACCCCAAGCCAGGACAGGGGAACCCCCACCCCGCAGGACGACTTTCTTGCTCTAATAATGTAATTAGAAACAAAGAACTTCGAACTTCTTGTTAGAAATTCTGGTGAGATTAGCTTGGAGGACTTTTTTAGTCGCGCCGCCTCAATGACACTTTATCTGGTCACTGTGCTGTCTGTGCGTTAGTAGGTATGTACGGTTGATTGCCTGTGGCCACCTACAAAATTTCGAAAATGTCATCGGATTTCAAAACCAAAATGTGTTTCAGGTCATTCTGAGTAGAGTGACTTATCCAAATCATTGTGGTGTCTGTATGGTTGCTCGTTTGTTAACTTTTCGAAAATTTCATCAGATCTCAAAAATTTCAAAACGAGAACATGTTTCAGATCATTCTGAGCAACTTTGATTTTATTAACCCCCCTATCCCACACCCCCATCCCACCATAACCACCGAAAATGAGATAACACCAGATTTGGCTTGAGGTATGATTGGACTGAAAAATTTTTTTTCTCAAATTTTTTGTTCAAATTTTAGTTCACAGTTGGTTTTTTTTTTTTTTTTGGAATTTTTTTTTTCTAATAACAAAAATTAGTCTCAGCAGAACAAAAAGTCATCCAAATTCAAGATAATTTGAACCCAAAAGCATTGCAGGAGATAGCTTGATCAGTTGTGCTTACTTAAAAAATTTGAAATTTTCATCAGATTTCAAAAATTCCAAAACTAAAATGTGTTTCCGGTCATTCTGAGCAACTTTGATTTTTTGGACACCAAGTACAAACAAACTCAAGTGCAGTGCGACACAATGCTTCTTCGCATTCTTCTTTTAAAAAAAGGTGCGAATTTTATACGCTACTCTTGATTTGTTCAGGTTTAACAGCTGAACAGCAACATCAGCTGGAACTACAGGAAGCGGAACAACTTGTTGCTGCCGCTGAGCAGCTGCACGCGCAACAATTCCACGCAGCACAACCGCAAGCACAGGGGCCGTCTGCTTCCTCACACATAATGACCAGTAATCATCATATCTCATCAGTTTATGGTCAAGGTAAGTTTTTTGATTGGCCACTATGTAGGAATCGATTGCTAACATTTTACTGTATTATGAAATTTACGAGCATTTTCATTCTTATTCTTTGGAATAATTGATTTGTGAAAAAAAGAAAGTTGTGTTAGTGCTTAAGGTATTTATGCCCAAGAAATAACTGATGCGCAAATTTTGTAGGGGCTGTCCACACGACCCGAGGCCAGCACAACCAGCCGCCCACGGACACATTTGATCCCGTGACAGGGCAGATTGGTGGTTCAGCTACTGGGTCGAGTAGTACGCAAGGAATAGGTGGTCAAGATAACGTGGAGAAACCATACGTGTGTCGTCTGTGTAACATCGAACAAAGATTCGAGCAGGAGTTCTCTCTTAAGTGTCACCTGAAGCTAGTGCATGGTCAGGATCCAGAGGTGTCCTCATCGGCCGAGAGGGATTACACTGCAGGACGAATCGATCAAAGTTTCCATGATCAGGGAAGCCACAAACATAACGGAATTGACACTGAGGGAGATGACGATGGACCAAGTCCAGCAAAACTGCCCAAACTTGCCACTGAGACTGACATAGGTGACAATAGGTCTGGAGCTGCTTCGCGCCGACGAGGTATCCGCTCACGTACTCCAACATCAGCTCCCTCTGGTAGTGAAAATTCAGATGGAGACTCTGGAATGAATTCTAGGCGCTCTCCACGCGCAAAGGTCCAAAAACAGTCAAGTGATGATTCTGCATCATTAACATTATTAGGAGGCCCGAAAGAAAAAGATACCGGTGCTGTATCGACAGAAAATATCCGTTCGGGACGGTTACGTGTCCGCAAAGCGTCAGAAGCTCCAACAAAAACAACTACAGTAACAACGGACAGCCAACCACAGGAACCGCAACCACAAACGCTACCACAACAACAACAACAACAACAGCTTGTAAAGAAAACTGCCAAAAATGTTGCTGCTGTAACTCCAGCGGACGAGAACAGTATATCTGTAACAACAGCAGCAACTAATGGACGCAACTCAAAAAAGAATACTCGTGCAGGTCGTGGGAGCAAAAAGTAAATAGTATACATAAGTGCAGTGAAATATGTCTGGTGTGCAAACGCAGACAATAAAATTATTGCAGCAGTTAAGAGATAAAAAAAAACTGGATTAACATTTGCAGTGGAAAACCCAACTTTCATAATTTAATTGTAGAGAATATAGCACACAGCTCAAAGCTGTCATGACTTTGTTTTCACATCAGACATGTTTCCTGTGCATTGTTATTTTTATTGATCTGCTCACTGTTTGGTGCTTCGTTCGTTTCTGTCGGATGTTTTATTTTCTTCAATGTTAAACTCGTATTGTTAATGATAATTATTTATATAAGACATAGGAAATAGGGAAAAAATGAAGTATTAGTGATATTGTCTATTTTCCTTTTGTAGTGTACATGTATTTGTAAGCGAAATAGAAACCCGATCCAGTACAAATCGTAGATAACGTAAAATACTTCCCAGAAAAGTCCAAAGCGAATTCAATAGGACCAAACTAACCTTAGAACCTTGGTTTAAATCGCTGTTTAAAACCATGGTTTATTTGGTTGTTGCTGTAAATATTGTACCATATTGTGTAGTTGTATTATATTCATGATATTTATTTTAATAGTGTACATTTATTAGAACCATGGTTTTATGTACGATGTGAAACTGTGGTGAAGTGTATATCTTAGATCTATTTTTCATACATTGCTATTATGAAATGGTTGCTATTCCTCATAGAAAAGTTTCTAATAGTTTGTTGGTTGGAAATTATGACCAAGTCACGAGAAATCTCGATTAATCTCCACCCGGTGTTTTCACACATGCCTACAAGTAACTTCCGGTTGCTAGAGAAGAGTCCTTGTGAAGAAAAAAAAAACAACAATACTTGCATTTAAATCCACGACGCCTATTTCTGCTGATTTAATGTACTAATTATGCCTGATTTCGTAATAATTTTATGTAATTTAAACAGACAAACAGCATCTTATCTGCTGGGGAAGGTTTCCAGTGGATGATGAATTCCTCTACTGCTGGCCTTTCCAATGATTCTTTCGAATCCTAATTATTTTAGAACAATACTGCGGTACTAGTTAGACCACAGAATGTTATTCTGATGCCAAGGCTCACGGCAGTAATTGAAACAATGGAATAATTGTTTTGCAATAGAACACGATGTGCAGTGGTACAAATGTTGTGTATTGAGAGTGCACCTCAAATGTGTACCTCAACTCGGTGCTTTTGGGTTTTTTTGCATTTTTGTGTAACATGGCTTTAGTAGAAATGAGAGATTCATCTCTTAGTTTGTTCCTAGTCTATTGTATTCAATGCTCAATTAGTGTCTCCCTTTTAGTTGTACATTCTGCTATTTATGGCCACTTGTAGAACCTAAAGCCCTTATTTACAATTTGCGCACAGTTTGGTAGTTTTACCAGAATTCTTAGAATTTAATGACCATATGTGCTGTCTAGTCAACGAAGTCAACAGTACGTTAAATGAAAAGAATTTTCTAACCGTGGTTCACATTAGAGCCCACAGCATGATTTTACCAGATCAACATGCTAAATGTCGTGGACTGGACTATGAAGCACAAATTAGAACAGGAATGTAAGAAAATGTTGAACTGTTAATTATGCGATCTTTTAGGTAATAAAATGAGTAGATAAAATGTAAATATGGATAGGATTTCACTGTTACATTAATGTACAAAAGATTTTATTACAATGCAGAATTCTTACTCCATCTTTTGTATTTCATGTTAAATTGGAATTTATAACTTCTTTAATAATTGACTAAGCGCACTTCTCGTGTGCAGAGATGTAAATTATATAGATTTTTTCAATGTATGAGAATTTATTTTGTAAAAGAATAAAATACAGCCAAAGTGTATCAAATAAGAATTACATGCCAAGGTGGCAAATAATTACGTATGTTCCTCATTCAAGACTGAATCTCATACACGGATGGAGAAGTATTTCTCTCAAGTTACTTTAGTTGTTGAAATTGTAAATTCTGGTGAACAGATTGTGTACATAAACGCTGTAATTCTTTTTTTATTGTACAGTATTTTTGTTCTTGGACATTGTTTAGTATTCGTTTCGGTATAAGTGCTGCCAGGCCAACTGTACATGTCAATTGAAGTAAAAAGATCTGGTTACTTCCATGCGAAAATGTGCAAAAGAATCCTAATGGAAGTAATATTATGATTTGAGTTTGCACAAAGTTCTGTCCGACGAAATGATTTTTGGGTGACGAAGATGTAATCACAGCAAAACATTTCTGTTGAAGGTGTCAAGATCCCAATTTTCAGTTAAGTTGTACATAATAGAACTTCTTGTTTGTTGCGGAATTTTTACGTGTTTTTTTTTTTGGAATTAAACGGTGTTTGTTATTGTCTAAACAATTTTTAAACTGTACATAATTAGTCAAGTTTTGACGCTTTTAAAATTGATTTGAATTCAGTGTAAGAATTTTAAAAGAGTATTTTCTCCAGGTATAATGTGTGTAAAAGGTGCTTATTCTAAACGTGTAAAATGTAACATACCATGGTTGTGTATTATTATGTGTATTATCACGATGAAAAGCCCAGTTTATGCATTACGTTTTATGCGTACTTTCTAGGGTGACTAGAATTATTGAGAAAACCAAATGGGCAAGTAGGAGGGTAGAAAATTGCAAGATTCTACTTCTAGTGAATGTTCTACAAAAGTAGTAATTTTCCTCCTATTTTTCTTGTAAAATTAGCGAATGCTCCTGTAGTATTTAATCATCGTGCCAGGTGTTTAAGCAATGCGTCCTGAACATTGTAAAGCTTGTGCTGTGCATAGCGAAGCCGTATTAGTGTGAATTTTTCATGCAAAGGAATTAAGCTATTTAATGAGAAGCGCTTTTGGGTTTGAATTATGCGCCAAACAGTGGAATTGTCTCACGGACAAAAATGTTCACAGTGAAATGTTTTGCCAGAAATAAAGTACTAAAACCTAAAGGTAAAGCTGTTTGAATAACTTAAGTTTCCTGATGTAAATATTTTAAGATATCTACCCATTTGCCATTAGTTCTAGATATTGGGTTCAAAATTTATTTCTTTGCAATACATTCACATGTAAACGAAAAGGGTACATAATTGACACTCAACAGGTGTTGCTTAGCAACCAAACTCCCTTCCACGGTGATCAGTTAAAATTTCTCTCACTTGTAAATACTTGAAAATAGTAAAACAAAATGTGTAAGAGTCTGAACTGTGCATTTATTGTAAAGCGGCATATTATCATAGTAACTTAAAACAATTAAAACATAGCCGCATTTATCTTCAAAACAAAAGTTCCTTCAAATATTTTATGCCAAATATGTGTTTTATATCTAGTCAGAAGTTTGTAGCAGAAAAGTAACGAAGAGTTATTTGAAGTTGAACTCAACACGGTTATAGATACTCAGTGATACCTTTGGCATGTGAATAACCTACCCCTTGGCTAACATTAGGACGTGTTTCCATGCAGAGACTGTTTCGTGTAGCTATAAATTTGGGAGATTTTATTGAACTCTGAATTATATCCTGTTCCCCAGGATATATTCAGATGTGTACATATTATTAGTGTATAGCTGTTGTACATTACAGAACAAGCTATAAAGAAAATGGTAGCAGCAAAGGTAGTCAAAAGAGAAAACAGTTGCTATTCTACAGTTATCTATAGTAAACTTTTTCAATTATAAACATTTCTTCGTTTTAAATTATATTTATTTTGTTAAGAACATTAAACCAACTCACACCCCCTTTCCCATTCCACTGTGCTTTTTCTATAGGCATTTGTAGTCAAGTTTTCGTAGCTGCGTGAAGTAGTACACGTTGGCGTAACTTTCTTACCTGAAAGTGACGCTCTCTTGTACTAATTGTACTGTGTTTTAGTTTATGAAGGAAATGTTGCAATGGTTGGATTATTAACGTGTGTTATTTAATGTCCTAATTAATGTTCTATTTAATGTATGATTCATGTACTATTTAATGTACTATATTGTCCAATCGGCAATAAACTGTAAGCCTTGTCAGAAAAAAAAGTGATTTTTTTTTATTAGCGCCGTTTCTCAACCGGAGCAACTTTATGTTCTCAGTGGTGGTACTCGTTTAGAATTCCACGAGACCTCAAATTTAAGCCTCTCCACTGGGTACATAACAAATCCAAACAAGTAAGAATGGTCAAAACCCACAGATTTAACCCAACATTAACTATGAAACTAAATTTTGATCCTGACGAGGTGGAATCTTGTCGTGCAAGGTAGAAATTGGAGGTGCTAATTTAATAAAATGTCACCTCGTCAAATACCAAACAAATACCCCCAGGGTAGTAGTGTCCCTGCATTCGGTTGCTTGCTTGGCGGACAGTTATCGAAATTGGAAATTTTCCTCGGATCTCAAATTTGTGTTAAAAACCTTGCCCCAGGTTTGTACACCAAAATTTTGGCAGCCACGAAAGTTTGGGTCACACGCACACACATACTCTCCAAAATGTGATCACAGTAGAGTTTATCAGGTTCGGCGTGATGCAGTGCAAGTAAAGCATTACCAAGTAAAGCATTACCATTGTTAAAAAAATTAAAACAAGAAAGTCCTGCGTGAACGCAAGAGGCATACCGACCGCGGCGTAGAAAACCTATCCCAGTGCAAGTCATTCTGAGTACCCCCCCCCTGTGAACAGACAGACGCCTGTGAAATAGTACCTTCCCATCGTACTACGTATGCGGGCGGTAATAAGCTGATCAAAATAAGTTGTAAAATTCTGCATCTTGCTCATGGGCCGTGAGGACAGTGGTTCCCTTCCTGTTTGTCTTTCTCCTTGTTTGTGAAGAGTGTTTTCTCCAGGAGACGAAATCAGCCCATAGACGCAAGGCAATTTTTGGAATCATATTTTAGGTGCAAAAATGTGACCAATGGCAGCATTGTTATGTAATGCATGGGTGAGCTCCATTGTAATTGCATTAATTGTGCATACAGTTAATAGTAGAGGGCCTGCCTTTTCCAATTTCATAAAGGATATTTACGATACAAAGTTGGAAATGTTGGCATTTTAGTATCAGTCACATGAACTTTAATTCAATGTATCATGACAATTTTAAGGTTTGTATAATTTTTTTTTCAACTAGTAAGTACCTCCAGTTAACTTCCATTAGAATTTATACAAAAATGTCATCCCTGTGTAATGTGGGAAAACTAGAACAGATTTGTTTTTTAATACTGATGTTTTCAATTTCAGTTTCAGTTCGTTAATTGTTTCTGTACTTTTAAGTAGGTGTGAGCAATAACAGAATTGTCAGGATAGAAAATTGGATAAAGTGATGGTGAATGTGTAACGTGATATCACATTAAATTAACTCCGCGGTAACGAAACGGTTACTTGCTGAGGTGAAACGTAATGGAGGTCATTTCCTGATTGTCTAATGTTGAGTCGTTTGTCAGTGGGAATCTATTTGCAGTGATATCTTTCAGAAGTAATCATATCATACATCCATTAGGTTTTCTGAAATTTGAATGGATCATTTTCAGGCATCTTCCTGTTAATTCCTAGTGACACCGCAGCAGTAACTACTTCCGTTAATGGCGAATACCTAAATGACGTAAACAACATGTTAGAGATGATTAAAAGTAAAAATTGTACAACAAAACAACCCTATGTCCTTTTCATTGCAACGGTTTCCAATCTGTGGAATTAAATGACGTAATATGACGTTGCTTTCAACAGAACTTACTTAACTGTACATAAATGGCAACTCTTCACTCAGATTCGAAAGTCAATAAATGTTGAATTGCAGTCTAGTGGGCAAAACAACCCTTGACTTAATCAAATCTTCTGAGAAAACTTATTGAAGTCCCTTGAAAGATATTGGTAGTTATACTTTATTTGTGCTTAATTTTTGGTCGCACCGGCTTCAATAATTGTATGAGTGAAATCGATTTGTTCAAAACTACGTTATAATCCTGAGGTTAAGGAATCTCGAATCAACGGTATTGGTACCAGTGGGAATCGGTGTAATTATTCTGCAAATCCACTGAAACCACCAGAATTGATTTAGTTTGTAACTTTTAGGCTTTTGAAGATAATACGAGTCTCAGACAGACAAATGCCAAGGTTATATTGAAGGAAGATATCTCAGATCAGATTTCGCAATAATTTTTCTCATCTTGAAATTGAAGTACAGTAAAGATCCTTCGGGGATTGCATGTGTTTTTTTATAATGCCCTTATTTTTCTACCAGATGGCAATAACATGTAGGAAGACCTTATTGTGATTATTTCGTGTCAAAATGACCTCATACCATTATACTAATGGCGACATAAAGAAAGTAGCTAGTTGTACACAGACAAACTATGATTTTGATGTAAAATTCACTTTTGATCAACATATTCTAAACTGTAAGATATACCAAGAAACAGTGAGAGGATTGCAGCAGGTGTGGCACAAGACATGAACTAAATAGTCCATTTAGAGTAGCGGATCTAAAACGTCAGCAGAGTGAGGTCAAAAAATATTGAAACAAGAAAGTCCTCCTGCATGAACGCAAGATGCATATCGCCCGCCGCATAGCAACCGTTAACTATGCTGTCCTATTCTGGGGGGTACTCCAGCTGAGTACCCCCTCTAGCTGAGTACCCCCTCAGCTGAGTACCTCCCAGCTGAGTACCCCTCCCAGCTGAGTATCCCTCCCAGATGTGTACCCCCTCCTGCTGAGTACCCCCTGGGTGAGTACCCAGCTGAGTACTTCCCTGGCTGAGTACCCCCTCCTTGGCTGAGTACCCCAGCTGAGTACCCCCACCTCCACACAAGTCAGCCAAGTACCGCCCCCCCCCAGTACAAGGCTGCATACAAGTCAGCTGAGTACCTCCCCCTGTGGACAGACAGACTCACAACTGCGTCGTACTACGTACACAGGCGGTAATGATCCCATCGCCTTCAGTGGCCATCTTTTTTCTTCACCACCATGCTTCGCCTCGGATTAGCGACTGATTTTGTGTCATCTCCATCCTTTCGAACAGTTGTCTGGGTGTACTAAAATACTGATACAATGTTTTTCAAGAAGAGAGTACGGCGTCAAACAAATTTTTTTATCGTACTCAAAACTACAGACAAGTCTTTCACAGAAACAAGGATCTTCTAACTAGTGACAATAGAATTGAGAGCAATTTGATTCCGGGCGGTTTTTATTTGACGTCAGTGCCAATGTTATCACATCAGTTCACATTAACCGTATTGTATGGCGCAGCTTCTTCACTTCAAACCAAATGATTAAGATGTCTTCATTTGATTTGAGACTTTGGGAAAACATGTTTCGTCATGTATTTTAGCATCTTGCAAAAACTGAACCGAAATCTTGTTAATTGACGGATCTGATTTGAGATAGATCGTAACTACGTTGACGTGAGAACTTTTAGTGACAAAATCCAATCTATTCAGCGCGAAGTGCTACCTTCTTATCAGTTGAAATATGATATTAACTGTAATCAGAAGGACAATGATTCCTTCAATCATTTGTTCTCAAATGTTAATGTTTTGACATTTACACCAGTGTATTAAGTTTCAAGAAATCTGACAGTCTCAATTTTAAAAAAACAGTTCCAGATTGACATTCATTTGGCAGAGGAACTACTCATTAACATTGTCCTAAATGTTACAAAGTATGATATTAGTCAAACTGGTGTTGCTATGTATTTAGATATTTGTAAAAAGCTGCTTCAATTTCCTTTATCATAAATTATTGAAATCGCAGCTTCTCCATCATGCCAATTAATTCAAATGTGCAAGAATAATGCAGTAAATTTACCACAGCTGTAGCATTGTCAATGTTTTTACCGTCCGCGTACGTAGTACAACGGTAAGGTAATGTTTTCACAGGTGTGTGTCCATTCATGGAGGGGGGGGTACTCAGATCATCAACATAGCCAGGGGGTCTGTCCAGGGGGTACTCTCAGGCCCACAGCTGGTGGAGGAGGGTACTCAGGCTCACAGCTGGGGGGGTACCCAGGCCTACAGCCAGGGAGAGTACTCAGCCAGGAGGTACTCGGGGGGGTTGTACTCAGCTGGGGGGTGTACTCAGCTGGGGTACTCAGCAGGGGGTACTCAGCCAGGGGTGTACTCAGCTGGGGGTACTCAGCCGAGGGAGTTGCTATGCAGCAGACGGTATGCCTCTTGCATTCACACAGGAGGACTTTCTTGTGTTAACAATTATGACACAAGTGATTGAGATGTTTTCGATTTTTTTTTGCAGTGTCAAAATGGAGAAGCAAAAAGAATTATCTGCACATTCAAAATTACAAAATGTAGAATTTATGTCACAGGCTGCACGAGGCCTGGAACCTTTCTCGACCAGGAGTGCCCTTAATGAGCCACAACACTTTGCCATTTGCTTTGAATCTCTTTTATTGCCAGTTTCTTTGAATAACCAAGTACAGGCTTTGAGCACACATTCAAGATATCACATTTGAGCACAGTATTCTCAGGGGGAACAATGCCTCCACTGAGCTAAAATAGAACTAAAGCAACAAATTCACATAATGTGTTACTAAATATTAACCAGAATGCTGGACCACAATTAGGAGTACCTTTGCCACAGACGAGCATTACATATGAAGCAATTTTACTCCAGAATGTGAAATTGAACCACAAAAGTTACAGAATGCTGGTATTTCTAATGTAGTGTCATACAAGCAAAGCAACAAACAAACAGACAGACTGATCAACTCAGTTGATTCCCTTACTCCTGAAAGAGAATGCAAGCAAGCAACATGGAATATCCACTAAAATACCCAATTACTATTACTGACACAGGAAATCCCTGTGAATACTCGAAAGAATAGCCTTCTAAATTAAATGTACATTACCTGAAATGCCAGTGAAAACCACATAAATGCATTGAGTTGACTGAAACAAGTTTTAGTTAATTTTGACACAAAAGTATACAGATGTCTAAACAGTACAAAGACCCACAAGCAACTGAATGTCCCCAGGCCTGGAGGAACACAGGGGTACCTAAGCATCCAATCAGAGCTAATGGAAGGATTTGGGGAAAATTAGTATGGATCTATGTCAAGTTGGTGCCTGGATTCCTACACAAAAATCTACAAATCAACTAGTCACTCATTAACACTCACAAGAACTGTGGCATTCATGCCCATATAAGGGAATCAGTCCAGTTCAAGGCCATGAACTTGACCTGACCCTAATCTATCAACCAATCAC
>JBCAUG010103833.1:0-21725 GCA_038406175.1 Haplosyllis leylae | reverse complement strand
TGGGCAAGTCTTGTAGACCTCCGGTACCGTAGATCTCTCTAAGGTGCGTCTTACATCTGGTTCCACATAAGCAAGAGATACTTGTAGTTTAACTGATTTATTTCAGTATGTAACAATCTTCTGTGTTATGTTGCTCTCAGCATTTAAGCCTAGTTTCTTTAAATCGGCATCTAAGCCTAGTTACTGCGTGTCAAGATGTGTAGTCGACAGCTGCACGGTAACATTGGGACCTCGCACCCCTAGATCCGCCAGTGATTTCTATTCTGTTTAGTAAGAAATCCCATCAGTGAGTACTCCTGGCACATATGCTCAATATTCGAGTTTTCCCGTAATACACAAAGTTAACAACTTTGGCATTTTTGTACAACTTTTAAAAATGAACCTACTGAATTTCAAGATAAATTTACATTTGTAATGGTGTTTTGAATTTTAACTGATGTGATGAATTTCTCTATCTATCACATTTTCAAAACTAGGCAAACACAAAAATTGTCAACATTTGTGTGTTACGGGAAAACTCGAAGAAAAAAAAAAGGTTAGAAACGGTTAAATACAGATCAATAAAAGATCAATAGGATTGATTGATTGATTGATTGGGAGTGATAATGTGGGAAGTTTGTTGTTAGATTTATTGACCTGATCTGAGTTTAATCTTTTGCAACAGACGGTTAAACAATACGTATTGTTCTGGCCCTCTGGTGGTAGAATGACAGCTGTGCCTGAAAAAAGTCACATCTGCAGCAATCAACAAAGAATTTTTTAGTAGAAAATTTTTCAGCAAATCTGGTCTCTGCTTTTCTCTTCTCTTTAAACGGTTACCTGTTCCATATTTAAGGTTGCTGTACCCACTTGTGACGTGTTGTGACATAAAACTCCTGTCAAAACGCAGAGTTACGCTTCACTGACCACCAGCTGTATTGTTATCCTCTTTAACCAAATTGAACTGTGGTCAATTGTAGTGCATTATGGTGACCCATTGACAAATAGTAATGCATTCTACATGTCAGTTGTCCATAGAAATTTGTAGGGGGAATCAATAAACAGTTTTGAATTGTAGTTTTATGTAAATTATAATTAGAAAGAAGTTAATTTCATCAAATATTTTTGTCTGAAAAAATACCATTTTAACAATTAAAACAGAGTGTAAAGTTTAAAGAAATTTCACCGTGCCAATGTTGAGAAAAATACAGATTACCATTGATTTCAATGGACCTGGAAGCTAACTTCATCATTCAAATACTCAAAAACAGAACGGTGAACCTTCTTCAAACTTCAAAGAGTGATTCCTATTATTATTGTCTACAATTTGCACCATAATTTATTTCGTTCACGATGATTCAGTCAAGTGGGTACAGCAACCTTAAGATCATACCTAGAATAGTAACAGCATAATAAATTGTAATCATTGGATATCAGTGAGATTGGATATTGGTCTCGAAGGTTACAAGAAATATGGACTCAACTATCACCATAAATAACCTATTGGTTTTTTATTCGTGGATTGAGTAGGGACCATGAAATTGAATGTTTCAAAGATTATGTTGCCATGTGACAATTTATTTCTTCGGGAAAAAGTCAAAACATAAGGAAAGGATAGGGTGGGATTTCGTTTGTGCACAACATCTTTACATCATCTTGAATTGTTGTCAAACTTCGGAAGTGGTTATTTTGTTTTAAAATTATGAACTGGATGATTGAAAAATTGTTAGTGGTTGTGTAAGGGGCCACAGTTGAATGATTCGTTCGCATCTCATCGCGTTCACATGTTATCTTCCTGCAAAGAGCAACAGAAGGGGAGGAATTAGAGGATTTGTTTTTCCTATTTTAATATGTTGTTCACAGAACGGTGACTCCTCACACAACATAACGCCAATAAGCATGTCACTGAACTCCATTCTGTCCCTTATTTATTAAGTATGACAAAGTCTCACAAAATCCAATCAGCTCCCTACCCATTTCAATGTCACAATGAACTACGAAAATGAATAGTTTGCAACATAAAATAGTTATTCTTTCTGGAAGGTGTAAAGTAAAATCTATTAAAAACCTAATGAAAATTATTTTCCCATGGTTGGAAGTTCCCTGATACATCAGACGTACAAATATCTGATACAATTTTCAACCATAATTTCTTAGTATTTTTTATCAGTATCACATATACAACAGAAAACATGTATCTTTCCTTCACACCAATACCAAAAGACAATATAATTAAAATCTTTTTTTTTTGCATTGCGTTAAAATTTGTCAATCAGATTTATGAACATTCACGGCATGCCTCTTCGATGAATTTGATGAGGCCGCTTATCAGTTGGATCAAAATGAACATTTTATTTCGTCTTGTTGTTAAATCCGTTAGTTTTCTAATAATGAAAATGTCACTTGCGATCAACCGGATGGAACGCTGTTGGTTTGGAGCAACCCACCGCATAGTTTGGTCTGTCCATGGCAACGTATGCGTCAGCAGAGAGATCTAGTCAGGCTAGGTTACAGGTATATTTGACCAACATCCGATGTTCTGTGAAGAGTAAATAGTTGAATACATCCCTGTAGACATGCGCCTATTTAAAATGTTACAGCAATGTATAAGATAAAGGACAGATACCACAAATTCTTCTGCCCTATCCAGGTTTCAACCTTCAAACATTAATTTGTTTATTTGTGGTAGATAATTTGTGGAACAGAGTAAAAAATATAAAAAATAAGCTAGATATTGAGTAAACAAAGTTGAATGTACAAATGGAGATCGTTGGGTTACAAAAAACTATTCTCAGTCTATGTTCTGTCTTTATGACCTCTGTTTTTAGATACTGGTTACTTTTTAGTAAAATGCGCATGGGATAAAATGTCTGAAAATTATTATTTTTTAAAACCTTTAATTGGAGTAGAAATAATACATAACAGGAGTAAAGGTTATATCCAATTGTAGATCAAAGTCGCTCCACTGGGCACTTCAAAGACAAGAAAGTAACCTCCCGGTATACAGTGTAGTCTCCACAAATAGTACCAGATGCCTACCATGGGGCGGGGGAAGGGTTTCCATAGCAACTTGGCTCCCGGAGGATCTTTGAAATTTGCTACATAAACTCCTCAGAAAACTAGGCTTCAGGAGGATCACTGAAAATTGCTACGTTATACAGGAACTCTTCCCAAAAGTAGACATCTAGTGGCAACACAAGAGTTTATGTAATTTTTTGACATTCTTGTCCCTCACTGTTCTGCCATGTGCATCACAGACAGTCTCCTTTGGAGGGACTTATAAGACTGATATAGGCAATTTATTTATATATATGAAATTATAAATTTATATATGTAAATCAATTGTCTTTGATATAGATATAGAATAAATATAAAAATATATCAATTATATTTAATAAATATATAGTAAATCAATATATATGTATAATTTATAAAAAAAAAGAATTTTTTATTTATTAAATATATTTAATAAATAAACAATTTTTTGAACAAAATTTATTCTTATGCGCATTATATATAATATTGTTATAGTAGTTATATAGTAGGTAGTTAATATAATATATAATATATTTATTAAATATATAATTCCTATACATTTGTGTATATTTATATATTTATATATCCACTTGTTTGTAAAACGGTTCAGAAAAATGTCCACAAACAGCAAAAACAGCAACAAACAGTTCATGATTGCTTTTGCTGTCAACCAACTGAGCCAAAAAAAAATCGTAAAGGAAGTACAATAAAGAGAACGCTGAAATATTTTAACGAAGTTCTTAGTCACGCAGAAAGCTCTCATTGTTCTTCAACAAAATGGAAATGACATTTCAAAATTGATGTTCAAATGAAAAATAAAAATCCATCTGATCTGATGTACTAGTCTGAATATTTGTTCAGTTGATATTTGCTAAAGCGCGAAACAATGGACGTTGCAGACAAATGTTTTACTTGTGCGAAGCTGATAAATATTGATATCGTTTACCCAGTAAAGCTTGTGAGCGGAAATTACTTGTAAAACTTGCTGTCCTCACAGCTTATTCAACTGGTCTGCACTTCAAACCTGGCACAGTTAAATTATCACTACCGCTCACGTGAACTGGCGAACTTCTGTATCACACATTGCGAGGCCAGTAGATCATTTCAGAGGGATTCTATTTCGAAGAAGAAACCCAAAAAATATTTCCAAAAATGAGACAATATTTCAAAATGTGCAGGTAGATTGAACTATATTGAAATTATATCTCTCCATTTTTTGGCATTTAATTACACAGACTAACTGTCATATGAAGATGATTAAAATGGATCTATTGTTGAAATATATTGAGCACATTTAGCCAACTGGGAACTACCAGGGGACTCTGTATCTGACTCGTTTCAGATAATGCCTTCGTCGCTGTCTTTGACGTTATATAGTCCTGTGAGAGTTTCGCCTTTCCTGTCAATGGTGACAACTATCCTCTAACATCCTATGACAGTCTCACTAGAATTACATGTATGTAAAATGATTTACTTTTCCTTTGCAATGACAACGTAAAATCAACTTATTTTCATCCTGTAATTACACAGATCTGTATGATATACATTTAATCATACCAAGAATGACTGAACACTGGATATTTCTTCAGTAAAGTCTTAACTGGTCCTCAGCTTTGGGAGCGTTGTTCCTTTGGTCACTCACGGGATACTTCTTCAATCATCATTCAGTCCCAGTACTTTAGCTTCTGATTGATAAACTCAAGTTCCTCTGCACACGAAGTCTAAACTACTCATCAACCCCAAGAATAGACAGGGAGGAGGAAGAATACTGGTTTCATGGGACTATGTTAGATTAAGATTACCGCAAAAGGTAGATCTATTTTACGAAAATATGTGCAATACCTCAGTGTGACCCAAATTGTGTATCAAGGAAAACAAAGAATTTTTTGAGCTGGTACAGGTTCTAAACTGCTTTCTTTCTAAGTTGTCTTATTTGATGCTGTCCTGAATTCCATGTTAATTTTTTTTCTGTGTTTGATGCGATATTATTTAGAATTAGAGTTCGGAATTGAAGTTTCAGCTCCAAAGAGCCAAAGTGTAAAAATCTGTAGGAATTGGGTAAACAGAACAGTTGTGTCTTGTGACCACAAGAAGTCGATTATTAAAGCCGATTTATTAAGTCAAGTGTCTTTCTCAGTTGTTTCAGATTATTGAAGTAGGCCATACCTTGTGACCATACTAGTGCTCTTTGCGCTCTTTCCTGTACATTTGTTACTTACATGTAGAAACTATTTCACTTGCGGTGTAAGCAACTTGCGGGATTTTATTAGCTTCATTACAGGAGAACAAAGAGGATCGTCTGGATGTTTAGTACAGGGAAAACCACTTCGAAACGTCGGCATTTTCTCCTTGGAGACTGTTTGGAGAACAGTTTTTGCTTGAAAATCTATGCTCTGTGTAAAACAAAATTTTTTACTGATTCCTTTACTTTTGGCAAGAAAATTCATATTAAATCAAACCAATGTCTGGATTCCACTAATTTTTTCTGACTCGTTAGAGTCAGCTTAGTGATTAAAGTGGGGGGGGGGGCATAGCATCTGCAAACATGGTGGAGGGGAACCCTTGGCACTTTGATCATAATGACACCTGTTTTTCTGTATTGTGATTGGTTTAAATTTAGCTTTTTAAATGGGGTGAGGGGGCTGGAACCGTAGTGCTGGGACCATAGTGCTGGACCATAGCACTGGAACCACAGTGCATGGTCCATAATGCTGGGACCATAGTGCTGGACCATAGTACTGGAACCATAGTGCAGGGCCATAGTGCAGGACCATAGCGCTAATGACATCAGTTAGATGATTCATATTCATTCAAGGTGTAAAATGGGAGTTAAATACTAAAAAATTCCTCTGAGGACAACAAATTCCTATTCTACTAGATCCCTGTGACTTTTACTGGACCAATTCAAAGTATAAAATTACTTATCTTTTCATATTTTAATCCCAAAAAATGAAATAGATTGAGAATTGAAACATCTATGTGCAATGATACAGCAAAATAGCATTCTTTGAATATGACATCAGTTCTAATTATGATGTTTTCACATAGCAACATTCGTTGACAAGCCAGTAGCCGAAGTCCTTAGTGATGTGATTTTCTACTATCTGAGCAGTTGTTGCTATTTTTTCACAACAGGATTCTGTTCTTATCATAAGAATCAACTCTAATGTCGCTAAATATTAACTTGCTAATTATTCAACTATTTTCTACGAAATGCTGGCAAATAAGTGGACTTTGTTTCACGACCAATGATAGATCGGGAGATAATTTGAGCTGAACAATACAGGAAAACAATACAAGAAATGTTCTATCCTCAATACTTGCATTTGTAAAGTTTTGTTTACTTCGTGTTATGTTATCATGCCACGATACTAAACTTAAATGCTTCCGGTCATGACAACTGTCACAGAGAATCTGTCTGCAACATGGCCTTGGTCTGCAGGAGGCCAGAGATACTTCCAAACCCACCTACAATGATTCATTCTAAATCCCAATCATTTTATGACTACAAAAATAAGTTTAGAGGTCTCATACCTTACCAACTCTGCCAATCTGTCATGCTTTGCCAGTTTCAGACTGTTAGAGTGGTGCATGAAACAAAGTTCAAAGTTCAATCAAAGGATTTCCCGTTCGGCACATGTCTGGTTAGCACAATTGGACAGGTGTCAGACTTCTAAACCAATGCTGGTCGGTGATGTAGGTTCGATTTCCACTGTAGGTGACTTTTTTTTGCTGAGACTTTTGAAAATCCCTGAATCTCAGTTTTGTACAAAAATGCTATGTTTAAGAATTACTGAAGTTCTTATATAACTTCGTTGCAGCTGCAAGATAGCCAAAAGAAAGGAAACGGTGAAGCACCACACTCTGTTATAATTGGGCATTTGAACACAAACCTATAAATAGGCTAATTAATTAGGTTGGCAAAGGAAAAGGGAAAGGTCTAATTAACGCTGATGAGCTTTAATTAAAATTGAATGAGATGTATTCCAGATGATATAACATTCAATGATATATTGTAGTTACTTTCATATTTTCAGGAAAAGTTGGATTTCAGTAAAATATATAGTACACTAAATCACTCCAGAAAGACGTCCTCACAAACCAAACTTTCATTTTTTGCTGTACACACACGCACACACACGCACGCACGCACGCACACACACGCACACACACACACACACGCACACACGCACACACACATACTTATTTTCGTGCTGTTGTTTTGTTTTTGGCAGATGATAATCTTCTCGGTTTCTCTTTTAAGTTGTCTGAAGTCTATTCCTCAGAACTCTGATCAAGGATACCTTGATATGTTCCTGGTTTCGGTATTTGTAATAATCTTTTGAACTCATTACATATTTTATGATTAGGCGGGCAATGGTCTGGTCTGCCGAATTTATTTCAGTTTTCTAGTCTACTTTTATTTTCACATTCTTTAAACGGACTATCCGATTGATTACAACCGCATGTCAAAATTCTACCGACTGTGTTGAGATAGATTCAATCGTTTTTCAAGAAGAACAGTAATATGAGATTTCTAGAACGTGGTCTCTGAACTAACGTAAAGCCGATGATCACATTTGATAATTAACTAGGGGACCAAAACAAAAGAACTCGAATGTCTTGTTGCATTCTGAATTCGTGAATTTGTTTACAGTTTCTAAAAATATGCATGACCGAAAGTGATTTCTTGGAAAGGCAACTTGATCGGCACGATCATTCTGCATGGCAGTTACGTGTTCTAATCATTTGTTGTCGCTTGGGGTGATTCTACTCTAAATTGGATTAAATTTGCTGCAATCGTTTTACATTCTGACATAATCAATATGACAGAGATATTGCACTTAAATTATTAAGAGATCGCTTAGCGTGCGTTAATCACTCAGTTCCGACACCACACAGATGGAACATGACAGTGAACTGGTGGTTTTGAAACAATTCGTGACATTTATTCATTCAAGTTAAGAAAGCTGTTTAGTGAAAAACAGACTGTACATTGTATTCAAAAAATGAGAACAGCAGTCGATGTAGAACGTCGCTGGTTAGTAATTCGTGTTTGCCTGAACTCAATACTTAAATAACTAATCAGACAAATTGCCCTCGGTTTAAATATGAGCCACAGTTGCCAGAATGACTTTGGTCGTGAACGGCCCTGAGCTTTCTGTCTATGACATTTCATATGTGAAAACGTAGGATGCCAATAAAATGCTATGAAGTTTGTGTTACTTATGTTGTAAGAGGAGGATTGAAAAATATTTTTGTATCAAAATTACTTCCTGTAAACATACCTCTTATTTTGGTTGAGACAATTGTTTATGATTTCACGCAAACATGGGAAAGAAATAAAATACAACTTCCCGCAGGATGTAGGGTTAAAATATTTCAATAAATAGTTTTCACGCCTCGCAACAAAGAAATATCAACTGCTTTGAATTCTTTCATTTCAAATACGTGGAATTGTCTTTTCTTGTCATAACCATTACTTAGTGAACGTTGTCTATTTCAAAGAAATATATTATCTTTTGGAATGAGGTTTGTAATTTCAATACTTAACTTTGGGAAGGCCCAAATTTTGCGGATTTGAGAGAATTCCGTTTTGTTTGTTGGTAAAAAAAAAGTCACAACGTCTAGTGCCTAAAAAGCATTCTCCTTCATCCGGAAATCTGCCCACTGTACTGTAATTTGCATATATCTTTCAATACTTTCAATGTTTCTTTTTCTTTTGAACTTGGTTCGTTATTCCGTTATTATTCTATTATGATAAAGTCCATTGATCTTGCAAGAAGGAACTTTTATTTTCAGACTAAACTCTTGTAAGAGGCTCCGAAACAAAATGTCAAAATTCATTTTCGTACACTTAATTATGGAAATTAAACAACTAATCTGCAACAAATGTCAAATTTGCATCAAGAAAAACGGCTGCTGGAAGCAAAGATAAAGAAGCTTTCTTAATTGAAACTGTCATTTCAATTTAAAGAATCATCGACATTTTTCTAGTTTCTTTCTACTTATGGACTACAGAATATATTTGCAGTCAGAGTAATTTTTCCTTTCATAGTGGTTTTCCGTTGCTTTACAAAGCATCAGAATATTCATAGTTGCTGATTTCAGGAAGACAATCGAGTTTTTCAGGAAATAAACAAATTTGGCAATGTTGGCATTAAGGGCTTAGATAGGAGATCGCAAACAGAATTTCATAAAAAGAAAATTAACTTCACTGTGACTTGGGACCACTGAGTTTCAGTCTGATGGTCTGTCTGCTCTCTCACCTAACTTGGCATTGCATGTAAGACTGAAAATTTTTAAGATCCTTATGCAGTCTTGCTCTATTGATTTTAGTTAAATCATGTAAGTCCAAAAGTCAAATGGTTTACCAACAAAAGTCAATTTAAATATCCCTCAACTATCACTTACCTAGTTAGCTCAGAGAGGAGACAGTAAACGACGATAACATTAGATTAACGAGTTGAAAACATAATGATGTCATTTTTTACGAAAGTTGAATCATCACAAAAGCTAGGATATGAACATAGCAGATGAAGTTCATAAATACGGTGAAATACCACACCAAAGATCCTTCTAGGTACTTTACCAATCAGTAAATATTCTTTGTTGGTTTTGTTTTAGTTGTGAGCCGCAGCAGAGCACAAACGTCCAGAACAGAAATCTTTCTGAGATGCAGAGCGTTTATCAGCAAATGTCTATTTGACTGGAAGAAAGTTTAAAATCAGGCTTCGTGTTTTCTTGCAGTGAAGTATGCGCTTGTGCAAAATGAACTGGAAAAACATGTTTCAAAAAAAAGTCTGAAGCCAGACATTGGTAAGTTTTTATGCTAAGTATTTATGCACTAAATCTGAATTAATTGCCCCACTAGCCAGATTGTAAATGAAAGCTGTTTTTATCATATAATGCTTATGGAATTTTACAGGAAAGTGTATGATAGTAATTTTTTTCTTTTGGCACAAACAAAATAGCTGTTACCTATTGCAATCAATATCACATTTTACATTCTATAATCAAAGTCTTTTGATGGCTTAATCGGGGATTAATATGCCATTTTATCCATTTGCCAATGAAATTTGTACCACTGAAATGTCTCATCGTTTTCTATGTTGAATTTAAAATCGTCAAATCGTCACAGGGTGGCTGTACTCACGATCTTTGAAAACATTCACTGGTTAGTTGTGCTTCTGTTGCTAGTATTCCTGGATGTGTGATGTGTTCCCTACTGTTACCAAACAGACAGCAAAGCTCAATTTGTATTTCAGTACATGTGTAAACAAAGAATAGATGGAGGTGGAAGTGAATGTGTGGCGAAATAATTTTACACCAGAAATTAAGCCCAATCTCCTTTACAATGCAGCTTTAATTAAAAATTATATTAATCGCTGACGAGTTATTGAAGATAGCTCTGGTTCACATCGATTTCATTAACCTCAATCATTTTGTTGAAATAGCTCTTCCTAATTGTGAAATACAGTTGAGGCTTCCAAAATGGCAGTCTCCAGTTAATTTTGAGAGTAAGAAGCTCTAAAAATTGGTGGGAAACTCTTTGTGCTCAGATGTTATCAGTTGACGAATCAAGAGGACGATAAGTTTGTCCCATTTTATTGCAAAATAAGAATTTCTTTCAGTCGAAGGCATACCATCCGTGTAATAAATAGATCACAAAAACATTTACAGTAAACAGAAAATTGGTTTCCTTTAATATGACCTTGACACTAAGCATCCTTGACCTTGAATTTAGATGACCTAGATCTTTCAAATAGGTTTTAGTGGACTATATATAAGCATACAGAAGTAAAGGTTAGGTAAAATGTGACCTTGACTTTGACCTTCACCCAATGACCTTGACACTCAAACCTGACCTGGATATGATAAAGATTAATCTGTATGCTGAAAATTAACTTCCTAGCTATAGTGGTTCAAAAGTTATAGCCTGAACAGACAGACAGGCAGACACACACACACACACAAACAGGCCTGACTGAAATAAATATATATCCACATACATGGATGGTAATAAACAAATTTCAAATTTTACATTATGGTTTGATTTTTTCGGTCGTTCGCCAACTTGAAGCAAAGGGAGTGTGGCACCATGTAAATTCAAATGCACAAATTAATCACGAGACACCAAGTGAAATTCTTGACTTTTTACCAATTCATGACCACTACAACATACAACTTAATTAAAGCAGTAAACACGGGCTGTTAAAATTTTGGAGAATTTTGCAACTGTGTGTCCACAGTCTGGAATGTTTGATCAAAAAGAGTTGTCGAGTCAGTCAACATTACAAATAATGCGAGACAAAGTCTGATACTCTTGGAGATCTGGCAGCTTGATTATTTCATTAGTGGATTCGCGTGAATTTTCACAAGTGTTTTCGCACGTTCAAATGAGAGACGGAAATTAAGAACTCACTAAGTAGCCCTCCTGTTAGTGACTTTAATTGGACCCATGTCATTTAGAATAATGATAACCAAATATAGCTGTTGCATATTGAAATCACCTCTTGGACGTTGACAAGGCCACCTGTCCTTTAGTTACAAGAATCATTAATATGACAGTTTCATTGGTGACCAGTAGATGTCAAGTATAAGTAATCAAATCGGTATTTATATCAAATAGTGAAACCAGGTGGTGAAGCACAGGATCTGCAATCCACCTCGTTTCTTCCCTACCTTTTATTTCTTATTCGTCATTTCTGAAAAGAAATTAAGACAAATATTTCAAGTCCGAATAATTTTCTCAGTACAGCATACAAATTGTGTTCATCTCTTTGTTAAAGTTAGGCTATTTTTAGTGGCAAGGAGACACTGATCACCAGCGTGCAAAGACTTACTTTAGATATTGGAAGTATGCAATCATAGCTTCTATTAGCTCATTTCACAATTCCGGCATTGATTCAAAATAATTCCTTGCAATAAATGAACTGAAGTAGGGAAAGCGTTTCTGCGGTCTCAGGCTGAATTCCTTCACATTTATTTCCACGGAAAAAGAAACATGAGAAAGATAATTACCAAATCAAATAGTGCAATTACATTTGGAAGCACACTTGTTTTCGGTGTTTCTATCTCGACAAGATAAAGTCAAATTGAGAATATTTTGCCATCAATTCATTTAAAATGTTGCACTACAAGATAATTATTTTACTGAACTTCAATTTTGAAGGCCTAGAAGATTCCCGACGTTAATTTGTAAGCCAAGCACAAAGCACGAGTCTCAAAGGTACTTGAATTCACTTAAAACACCTTTTTTGGTGAAAGCTTCCACGAAAGTTGGTTACTTCTTGAGAAAGAGTCAATATGGAGATTAGGTTACGGTCAATGGTTCCTGAGAGATTCACGGATGTCAAAACAGATCTTCAACAAAAAGATATCAAATGTTCATATCTATGATTGTAGTGCCAGAAACTCTCAATGAAAGATGAAGGTTATTACAGTGATGGCATTTTGCTGCAAACTGTTCAAGCTGTATGCAACTGGAATGACAATAAATTCATATGTTTTGACATTAACTTGCTGAGTTATAAATTATAAGGTTGTAGGATAAATATGCAATTTCAGACAGATCATTGAAGAATTAAGGTAACTCATGTGTTTATGAGTGCAAAAAAAATTCAATTTACCAAACAATGCTGATTTTAGTCCTATCAAGCATACAGCTTCAGGTCTTTCTGTGTGTGCAAAGTGCAGCTGCTGTGGATGCTTTGGCACTCATATCCTTACACGTGGTCATTGAATTCAGATACGTTAAACTGCGATAAAATTACTCTTCTGAATAATCACCACAATAAGAAGGGAGTAGTAATGATCTGAACTAAGAGAAAAAGAAGAAGCAATAAATAGGACACCGCGAGGTTAGTGTACGTTTAACTTTCTGGTTTTTGTTTAAAAATACTTGGCAAACTTAACACCGACGCTAAATCTCAAATATTAGCATGTCAATGATTTAATAAACTTAAACACACTCAGAACAATAACAACTACAGCTGTAAGCCTATTTTAATGGGATAGATTCTGAGAATCCTGAAGTCGTGCAGTCAATCCTCTTGAATTTCTGCGGTAATAGATTTCATCGAGATGCTTCATTGGATAATTTGCTATCAGTTCGATTTTAATTTTGCAATCAGGAGCGACGTATGACAATGTGTTATCAGGGTCAGTATTTCACATCAGTTCAGTGATATTTTTATTCTCTCACTCGATTATCCCCACAGAGATGGTGTCGTTGGATTGACTTTCAAAGGAAGAACAAATCTGATTTTTCTTTGGCTCTATGAATATCAAAAACATAATGATGTTAATGATTTTGCAATGAAAAACCTTCAATATTTGTTAATTGTAATGATTATATACCAAAGGATGCAAAGCCAACACACATTTTCAATATTATTTGTCCTACTTCTATATTTTGTGTCTTGGTCAACGACTACCTGAAATTGTGATTAACACTGTTGCATCTATGCCCCACTCTTACAGTTAAAAGTTCGAAAATTACATTTTTGGATATAGGAGTACATAATCTATCATTTGCAACACAGACCGACCTCTCACTACACGTACACAAAGTAGAGAATTAATAAAAGTGATACATGTAATATTTCTGAAGCTCCTTTAACATGAAAAAATAGAGGTTATTTGTACACTCATTCAGATTTGCTTTTAAATTCATTAGGCGTGTCACAATAATTTATTTTAATGAAGTTTTGTTCATTGCGAATCAATAATTTATATACTACCCTGATCTGTGCCATTCCCTAGAATTTAATTGCAATTAAGAAGCTTTGCTTGAGAGGCCTGGACAGACCCTGAAGGAACATCAGCAATTTCGGACTAAAATGGAGAAATCAGTAAACTCTAACCCTGCTTTGTCATGTATGGGAATTTCAGGTTTTTGCTCATGCAGCCTCCACTGGTAGACTTATTAAACAATCACGTGCTCAGAAAATTCTGACTACTTAATTTTCTTAAGTACAACAATAACATTAGGTGAGTCAAAAATAAGGAATTTGAAAAGTCAGTTTGAAATGGCTTGAACTATTTTGAGCTAGTTTGGAAAACTCCCGAAACACAAACCTTTTCAATAATGTGTAATAATTTTTGGGTGGATGCTGAGATGTCCGCCATATTTACAGATTTTCCAAAGGAAATATCCCTGAAAAAAATCCACCCATTGACTGTAATAGGTACGAAATTACTGATTCTGTCGTTTAAGTCCGAAATTGACAGCAATGCATTCCAGAATACGCATAATTTATTGATATGTAAAAAGATCATTTGAAGCATTGTTAAAATGTTTTTAGCTGAAGATTGACTTCTTAAATAGTTTGCTGCTCTGTAAGGTTTAAACTAAGCAAAAGGGTATTGGAAGCAATTCAAAGAAGTGATAATCCCTTGAGTTATTTAATTCAGAGGTTTGGTGTTAGGTTTGCTTCGACATTCTTGATCATCGGTCAACATGTGTAGTTTGCCTGCCTTTGGTTATTGGTCCCAGGTTAAAACCAACTAAGAAGGCATAAATTTGATACTGGAGGACTGTGCCAATTCTGTAGCTCTTCTGTTTTTGAGAACTTACCGAAATGAAAAGAAAAACATCGTGTCAAAATTTCACCATCAATCTTTAATCAAAACATGATCTGTATATTTTATTTTCTACCATTCGGCCTTTGGCATTATTCCATGGAATGAAAGCTTGTAATTCAATATCATTGCTGCAAACACAGTTTATGTCACATTTTATGTAAAAAAAAGTTTTTTGTAACTTGCCCTTGTTCATTCCCTCAATGTTGCAAAAGAGGAGTGCTTAAAAGAATAACTCACAATGAATTATCTCGGGAGAGGTAATGTGGATTCTTGTCGTACGTGCTTTTGGTTCAAATTATGATTACCGAAGTTGTGTATTTTGTGGCGCAAATACACTCTTTAAATCATGAATTTGATTGCTGAATTATTTTAGCAGCATATACTTTTGACTTTTGTCTTAAATGAAAACTGAGTTCTACAATCATTACACTCTTCCCATTTTATCGATATTAAAATGACATTTACATCAAGAAACTGGCAGAAATTTCGTCGCTGTAATTTGGTATTTACTTTGTGACTTAAATACCGAATATATGGTGTAAAATTCTTAGGTTTGGGTAAAAATGAATAGAATATTTGGCACTTGGATTTGAATCCTAGCAGTGAAGTTGTAATTTCCTGAAAACCAAAGGAGCACACGTAGTCCTTGTTTCGCCTTTCTAATTCGACTTGAAACATCCACCTACATTGACTGAACACTTGCCATCCTAGTTGACGTACCTGACTCTTTTTATGATAAATTTAATCACTTTTAATGAAGTATAACACCCCCACGTTGTCAAATTCCCTCAAAAAACTCCTACCCGAATTCATGTGACAAAACAAGATAGTCCTCCTGCGTGACCGCAAGAGGTGTAGATCTACCGCTTGCTTCCTTTTCTGTCTTGGGGGGGGGGGTATGTATCCGCCGTCCTGTCCGGGGGGTACCCTCCTGTCTTGTCCGTGGGTACCCCTATCCTAGGTTGGGTACCCCCAGGCAGGACCAGTGACAGGACTGGAGTACTCCCTCCCCCAGACAGGACCTAGGACAGGACTTTGGACAGGACCAGTGACAGGACTGGGGTATCCCTGAAAACATTACCTACCCGTCGTACTACGTACGCGGGGGGGTAAAAAGGAACGTACAGCTGCAATGCTTGACTCTGTATTGCAGTCGCGCAGCAAGTGTTTTTCACTGCAGGTGCAAATTCTGTCACGTTATCATGACAGAGGATGTTTGGAAGGGTCGGGTTCAAATCGAGATTCCGCCTACATTATGATAATTGTTCCTTTAATTTTATATATTTTAATTTTGTTTGGTAAACTTAATATCTGAAACGTGGGTTTGCCGTAATAGATGCCATAATAAATTTTAAAATGAGTCTCAATCAAGTCCCCCCAACCAAAATATTGTTTTTAGTTTTGTAAAAATATTTAAATATTTCATTGAGACAATGATAGATTATTATTACTCCCAAATCCATATTTAGAATATTGATGCCATAGGAAATTGGAAATAAAAGAAAAACGTTACGGCAATGTAGGAGGGCTCTTAATTTGAATCCGACCTGTGCTTAGACTTTGATACTCAGGCGTGTGAGGTGCTGTCACACCCTGACAAAGGGCAATAAGTATAAATATTAAACATTTAGAACGTCGTGTCTTCTGGAAAGTACTGAAGTAAAATTCTTTAAAGTAGTTTGTACGCTACATGAGGAAATAGAGTTGGGAGACTCTAATGTAAGACCCTTAGATGTCTAAATATGTACAATCGGTTATCAATCATACTATTTCTGTTTGTACAGAAAAGAACATGATTCTAATGTGTCGTGGCGTAATTGAAACGAGCTCGCACGGAAGATTTGTCATTTTTATGAAAATGCTTTCGTTGCGTGTGCATTCCATACCCCTTTCCACACTTTGATTACAGAATCTAATATACATTTTGATGGAATTGCGTTAGAAGGAGAAAGGATCAATCCACTGATATATGTCCAAACAATACTATATCATTTTATGTATACTGCAAACATTGGTTGACAATGTTTAATGGCCTCGCGAATGATAAATCTGACAACACTTTTTTTTTGGAAAGAGTGGATTATACCTGCTCAAAACATATAAAAAGTAATCTTTTGGATAATTTCCACATTCTATTGTAAGAACTTGGAAAAACACATCTGACCAGGTCAAACAATGCCATTGTCTACTTTTAGAAGTGTTGTGAATTGTAAATGAGTTTAAACTATTAACTTTGCATGTGATTCATTGATACTCAATGTCCCAGGGGTGGAAATTTTACAGCAATTTTTTTTCTTGGGTTAGTCTCTGTGGATATGGATTAATTAGTTCTGTTTGCCAACTGTAGTAACATGCACAAAGTACCAATGTTACATGTACCAGATCAGTAACTTGCTATCAATCTGATTTTGATTTTGCAATCACAATTTCGAGGGTTCATTATGATCATGTGTCAATGGGGATCCGCTTTCCACATCAGTTCAGATGTCTTTCTTCCCTCAATGAAGTCTGTGGTATTTGCAGTAGCGGATCCAGAAACTGATTGTATGATCTATTTTAGAGGAGTAACCGGGATGGGGGACGATAAAACATTTAATGCCCCTATAAACTGCTACTTCATTTGATTGATTTACAACGGTAATATATATTCGTTCAATGGTTTTTGCTGAAGTGGTACATCTACTAGTCTTTAATTTTTCTTTATTATTATCAGCCATTTGGAATGCAAAAGTTACATGTGACATCACAGTCAACGCTTCAGTATTGCTCGTTTCATTCTTTCAATATTTTTTATTCAGAGATCACTTGAGATCATGATCAATACTGTTGCATGCAGATGGCCCGCTAGTACAGTTACTAAAATTAGAAGTTAGATAGATATTAATAAATCATTGCATTTACTTAACCTAATTTCATTAAACGCCGTTTGGTATCGCATTTGAGTGAGAAAATACGAAAATATGGGGAAGAAAGGTCATACTGTTTCGTACGCTGTGTAGAGTTAAGTTCCAACCACCCTGTGACGCTCTGTCACTGGACAGGAATGACTTTATTAGTTCACTTCAAAGAGAACTGACAATGTTTGGCCTTTTAGTCCTCTCCGTGTAAATTCTGCAATTCTGCATAATGTTTCGGAAGCAGATTACTTGGTGTATTAAATCTTAACAAATATAAGTATTTCTAAAATCAGAATGTAAGACAGAGAAGATTTCAAGTATAATTTAAAAAGTCACTTAGTGATTTCCTACAAGTGTAATTTGAATTCCAACTTGACCTGAAACAGATGTTTCGATTATCAATACATTAATCAGCTCATGGTAATCTCCGTAGAAGATGAAATGAATCAGAACACTTCAGTGTTAAGTATTTACGCGTATTTGAATTTAAAAACAAATAGGCACCTGGCAATATGTAGATGCTCAGATGAAAACTGACATACTTTTACAGTTTTGTAAAATTGTCATCCTGTTACGTTTGTGACCAGCATAGATCATGAAATGTTGTTCCACTGCGTGAGTACAACTACTAAACTCAAATCGAAAGTTCGTAATAGTAATAGGCTTACAAAACATGCAATGAATATCAATGAAATGCAAAGCAGCACTGATTAAATCCAATAAATCTTTTCAGGCAGCTTTTTTATACACGTAAGTTACATTCATGTACGTATGTACGTGTATGTATAAGTCTACGTTGTTGTGTGCTTTAAAAACTAGCTTATTATGACACGAAAAAGACAAGGTGTTTTCTGCTACAACACTAAAATCGGGTAAAGTAGACAATAAAATAATCGTTATTGGTGTCATTAGCCAAACTGACGTGTCATCGAGATTGCTTCCAATACTTGAAGCTGTCATTACCTTAAACGATTTGATCTTATCAACCCTAGACTCTTGTTCCCATTTTCCTGCAGTCAATAATGTGTCATGTCTGATAGAATTAGCAACTCTGTTCACTTATTAGTCACACAACATATCTCTGCAGTGGCAATTATATGGCTGTTTTTATGGACTAACCTGACAAAAAGTTGAATGAAGCAGTCATTACCTAAATTCAGCTTTTACCTAACAAAGTATGACACAAAGTTGAAACTGAATACGAAAACACACGACAAAGACTTTACAACAACATTCACTAAACCCGACAGTATTTCATGTTAATTCATGCTACAAAACTGTAAAACTTTACAGTTGTCCCAACGTTAACGTCAGATTAACAGACGTCTCTATGCAATCCTACATGGGATTAAACGTACACAGATTTATTGCTTACACTGGGGACAGCACGAGTTTTTCATTCCACTTTTTCCCTCTTTGCAAATGAAATAACCCAAAGGAATCTGTAGTAATGCAGTAATGTTGTCAGATATGTCCCACTGAGTATGCTATTTCTGAGAGGTTTCTGATATCTGGCTATGGATATTTTATGGGATCGTAGTCATAAGGACATTCTTCTTTCTGGGCTGGATAACTCAAATATTGATTGTATTCAGCGAAAACTTCCTAACCTTGATAGATTATTTGAGTTTTTCCTAAATGACTTTCACTGAATTCGCTGAATTGGCTGAATTCAGTGAATGAAGACAAAATCCAAAAGTAGTATGGTTACCAGAGGTACTCCATATCTGATAACAGATACCTTCCTTGATGTAGTAGTATGAAAAGTTATTTCCATTACTGTCCCGGGGATGGTATCTATCCACAGTGATGAGTTACAACAGATATCTAACCAGAGGTAGTAATGGCAATGCATTTTCTATAACTACAAATGGTAATGTATCTGTTGCTGGCTGGGTAATACCTCTGGTAACAATACCGTTTCTGGATTTTGTCATAATTCACTGAATTCGCTGAATTCAGTGAAATTCATTTAGGAAAAGCCCTATTGGATTACGACTGACATCTAAACACTTTACAGCAATCATATTACACGCTTGATTTTCAAATTGTTGCACATGTTGTTTTCATAACTGAATACGTTTCTAATTTCAGCTACCTTCGATTGTTGTTTTAAACTGAATGATTGTGAAAAATGGGTGGAATGTAAAAAGCGTATCTTTCAATCCTGTAAATATTTTCCCTCTTCACAGATGAAACAACATTTGGTTTCATCTCAGAATAAGTTTAACTTGGACAGTGATTCTTTTTATCTTGCCAATGGTCAAATGAAATTTCAAGCGTAGCTGGTTTGCACTGGAATCAGACGACTTGCAATTTGAGGAGTTCTTGCGATTTTCAACAATTGCTTCTGACGGCGAGACATTTAATCCCAGAAGATTTGTAAACTACAACCATAATTTTTATTCCTCTTGGTATGTGCAACAGGAGCGACATACCGCAGTTACCTTGACAATGACGTTTTAAATGGACCACTTAAGTGAAATCAGACTGTTTTGGGTAAATGTCGGTTGCGCATGTGGTCTTCTTCCTGCGAAGCTCTTATCGGCTTTTGTCCACTAACATCAAAGCTGACAGACCGTTTTTGTATCATACTAATGGTAACGATGCGATCATAATGGATCCACCAGCTTTGAACTGATAACTGGGCATTGTAGACTCCTATCAAAGGACTATTCAGGCTCTAAAATCTAGATGTTCAGAGAGGAAAGCAAAGTTTTGGTTCAAAATTTTGGAATGAGCTATGGCCCTTGCAAGACGTGTTCTCGGTAATGTTAGGTGTTGACAGTGTAGTGTTGGTGAAGTGATCCATCATGTTTTACATTGGCGATTGTAACCAAGTGAACATGCCAATTTTAGCCTAACTTCAAAATTATATCAATCTTTTAGTATCCTTTTGTCGCCAAATTAAAAGAAGACAGTATGACTTTAAATTCTATCTTATCACCAATGTTCACAGCAAATCCGTGGATCAGTTTTGGAGTAAATCTGGAAGAAAATTGCAATGAATTTTCATGAAACTTTGCAGCAAATGAGATTGTTCAGAAGCAGAGTTCAGGTATCTTCTCAAATGAAACTGAATGCCAAAATCGTTGCGACTATCCAATGTTTGTGTAATGACATTGAGTAAAGAGAGAAAATATTATGGATTTTGTGTTTACCTATCATGAGGATAAACTATACAATGCAAGCAAGAACTAGACCATTTGTAAGCTTCACGACCACTTAAAGTCATTCGTGTTTTTCTTACTTTGGTTTTGAATCTTGTTAGATGGGTTGGTTCAAATCTAATTGTTTATGCATAGTTAAATTGATTTTGCGTGAACAGATTAATATTTAATTTCCAATATACATATTGATTATGCATGGACAAGTAAAGGATTAATCTCCCTTTCTATAGATAGTAAACCTGAATCATATATTTAACTAATTAGACAATTCACCAAATTTCAAAACTATAGTAGGAAAACACCATTGGTTGCAGCAACAAAAGACAATGATTTCTGTAACAGTATGTGACAATATTCATTTAACAAATACAGAAGTGCATGAACGCATCACAATTTACCAAATATGTACATAAATTAGCGATAAGTATGTGAATATTTTATAAAGGTATTTACCTGGTAAAAACGGAAGCAAATTGAAAGTATACATATATTTAACAAAACTTTTTGAAGGTGATATAATACAGTTGTGTGTGGAAATCAATATTTGTCAGTTGCACATAATTGACTGATTTCTAGATAATGCTTTGATGTTAAACTAATCGGATATTACAGTGTTAAGAAAAGTATTTGAACAACTTCCTAATTGTTCTCATACAGTACGACATCGAAAATAATGACAAAGTGAAAAGTGGATAGTGTCTGTTGGTCTAACAACAAAGAAGAAAGATTTATGTGTCCAAAGGATTCAATTTATCTGAATTGCAGGTGTGGAAAGTTCAAATCTTTACAAATAGTTTTCAGCTGTTTATATCACACGGAGATAGTATTTCCGGCTTATCGATGAGACATCTTTTGACTGATACATGTATTTTCAATTTTCATATTACCGCCCGCATCCGGAGGAGAGTGTGAGTGTCTGTACACGGGGGTGGGATGGTCTCTGGTCCCAGGTTCCTTCCCTGTCCCTGGTCTCTGCTCTCAGGTCCTTTCTGTGGGGGGGGGGGGGGGTACCCAAGTCCTGTCACTAGTCTGGTCCAAAGTTCTGTCCTCGTTC
>JBCAUG010103722.1:0-21727 GCA_038406175.1 Haplosyllis leylae | reverse complement strand
GGGTACCCCTATTGGGTACCCCCCCCCCCGTTGGACGGAGTACCCCCCCCCCCAGATAGGACAACACAGCGAGCACTTGCTACGCGTCGGCAGTATGCCTCTTGCGTTCACGCCGGAGGACTTTCTTGTTATTTACTGTTCTTAAATGGTTGATCCTGGAAAATCCCCTTTGGCATTGGGGTGGGGGGGGGGGGGTTCCCAATGAGCCAACAGAGCTGTGTCCCGAGGGATTTTCCAGGATCAACCAAAAAAGCAGTAAATAACTTACAGAGTTATGACATTTTGTATATGCAGTTGTAGATCTATAAATGTCGTAACTGACAATGCATGGTCACATGAGTAACCTGTATTTGATCATAATAGATCTAATTTCCTTATGTGTTCACACTTCTCAAGATTTTATCATTGTGAACAGAATACCTCCTCCACTATAGCATCCATGTCACACAATGAATTATCGCTTGAAGATACAAACGTAATTAATCTTACATTTAAACATCAGAATTAGGACACCAAAAACGATTAATTCCCGAAATGTCTTCATAATGATAATCTTCCGTCTCAGGAGGAATCATGTGTTTTTTATCACGTGACGAAAACATCGTGCTTGATCCTACGTACCAGTAATATTTTTAAAGCGCATGTTACATTCCAACATGCCAAAGTCATTTGGAGGAATTTTTCTTTGCTTTTGTAGTATCTGTATCAGCTCTAACCACAATAACTAACACAAATGTTAATCTGACCGTAGGTACGTCTTGTACTGAAAAAAAGAATTGTATTCGATCGAATAAAAAAATTCTTCACACATCCAGCTGCTTCCTGTCGGTACAATTAGGGAGCGCAAAAGAGAAAAGGAGTGACAGTGAAACTGTTTTATCCATTACAAGATGTATTGTTTAAAATAGTGGGTAAGGCACTTTATTGCTTCCTGTAGTCAATTTGATTGTGAATATTGTAAAATATTGTGGTGGATCTGGATTGACATAACACTATTTAGTACACATGAGAGAAGTAGGAGTAATCCAAGAGCCAGGAACGACTCATCGACGGTGACCTATTTATCTTTTTCATGGGTGGAGAGATGTCTTTATCGATATTTCACCTGAAAGGCTCTTTGTGTAGATTACAAGTGTAAGTCAGAACAGCAACCGTGAAATATGTTTTCACATATTCGTCAAGTACTAGTTGACTTTTTCTTAAAGCAACAGTTGAAGACATTTGTCACTTTGACGTGACGTGTGCAATCGGCTAAAGTCCAGTTTTTTTCTTGACTCTGATAACGTGGATAAGTGATTTCCCATTGTGATTTGATGTTGCGAAACTATGATACTTTGTTGGTTATTGAAGAAAACTGGAAGTTTATTCAAATTTTGATGATTGCCGTATGTGAGATTTCTCTGTATTTTCCGAAGTAGGTCGCTGCATTTCCAAAAGTGGCCGGTTCCATTAAGCTGGCTACTAGCTCAGATTTAATGAATCGACTACGGTACTAATATAACTCCATACTTACAAAAGAGAAATTGGGTTTCTTGTCGTGGTAATGTACTTTTGTGCTGTCACACAAAAGAGACTAGACATATAGTAACTATGCCTTAAATTGCGAAATAATAATTGCGAAGACCGCAGTAAATAAGGAAATAAATAAACAGGGAAGAAAATAAGACTTATCTCAACTTTTAGGTTAATGTGAATTGAAAACCTAAAAGATGGCTGCCTCGGGTCCAGGAGGCTGGGGCGAAGTGGGAGGAAGTGAAGGCATGGGCCTTTTTGCTGGAACTTCCAACCAAAACAAGGAGAGACAAGATAGGAAGAAACAACTGGATCAGTTCACTCCCTTGCTTAGGTGAACCTGCAGACCAAGCTGCATGGAATATTTGGAATGAATTTGAGTCATTTAAAGCGATAAACATGCAAAATTTTCATCATTTGTCTATCATCCTGTTGGTACTTATGTATCTTTTCTTGGTTTTGACAGGAGAGGACAGATGTACGAAATGCCAGTGGTGAGTTATATTTTGTTACAATTCATTTATACCAACAATCATAGCTTCTATTTTATTATTCGCGTTGTTAAATTATTGAATTTCAATTTGTACAGGATGAGATGATTGGTATAATGAAAATGTACAAAGAAGAAGGAAATGATTTGTTTAAAGAACGGAACTACACCGCAGCAGGAGAATACTATACGCACGCTATCGCGTTAGCTTGTAACATGGAACGCAAAGAAGGGAAACCGATAGAAACAGAGTTAATATCATCGGTTTTCTGTAACCGAGCTGCTTGTTTACATAAAATGGTAAGAGTCCATTCATTCCCCGAGTGAATGCCAAGCGAAAGCGGCTGGCCGCAATCTAGTAAAAATGTAACAAAGAAATTACACTAGAACGAGTCAAAATTGTACCTGATGAAATAATATTTGGCTGCAAAAACGGCTTTCTTTTTAATTTGTGATATTCTTATCCGAAACGTTGTTATTTTAGGATTATTACGATGATGCGATAAATAACTGTAATATGGGTAAGTGTTAATTGGCCCTTGTAAATATTTTGTGTAGTTTTATTGAAATCCGTGACAATAATCGGCTATTAATCCATTGAATTTTATTTTCTTGCAGGTTTGGCATTGAATAGTGATAATATTAAAGCATATTATCGTAAGGCATCAGCACTGAAGATTCTGCGTGAATATAAATTTGCTTTAATAGCTGCTGAGGAAGGACAAAGACGTGCTGAAAAGAAAGACCGGAAATCTGATGTAAGTCGTTATACATTTTACACATCCATGAATAAGTAAAAAATAACATCTTTCATAGGATAAGAAGCAAGGTGATAACAAAGCAAGGGACCTATCAAATACTTTGTCATTGTTATTTATTTGATGAAACGAACCTGTGTGGACCACGTTTTATTTCAGGTAAAGGAATTTAGTGAATTATTAAGAGAAATAAAAAGTCATCTGGGAGACGTCGATAAATACAGAGAAGCCGCTCTCAAATCCGACAAATTCACAACATGGTCAGCAAAATGGCCGGCCAGGCCAAGCAATTTCAAGGAGATGCTATGGAGTGGTCCAAGACAAGCGGTCAAATATACAGTTCCTGCAGTTACAAAAGCAGCCACAGCTAGTGCTGCAGTATTAACAGACGCCGAACCAAAGGTGGATGAGAGTTGGTTGGGGGGAACTAATGCACAGGGATTTAAAAAGGTAATGTAATATATTTTAGAATGTTTTATTGAAGTGTAAATGGGAAAAAAGGTTGTATAATTGGGTTGTGGAATATTGTTACGTTTTTAACTTAGTTACGTGTTGTTAGCAATATTAATCCTAATAGAGTAACACACAAATATATCGTTACAGGCAACAGATAAGAAACCAGAAAGCAAGAAAAATGGTTCGAAAGGCAAGCATAATAAAACAGGTAGGCGTTAAGCCTTTTTTTGGGGGGTGGGTGGGATAACTTCGAAAGCTAAATGCTAATTAAGATGCATTAATACCTAAATTTTAAGATAAAAGTTTCAAACAGTATCTTACACCATCTCAAATTTACTGAAAGTTACTTTGTGTTACGAAATATTGTCCCATGATTTACTTAAACAGGCACCAAGTCTAATGGAAGCAAATCTGGTAAAACAATGGGAACTAGATTTTCTTATCTTCAAGAGATGCAAGACATGTTGACCGACTCCAGTGAAGACAACAATGGAGATAGTACTTCGTCATCATCGGAAGACGAAATGGAATCAGCGAGTGAAGGGCGTATCTCATCAGACGGTGACATCAGAGAGACTGATGATCTAAGTACTGGTTCGTCATACCATCAGTCAACTTTGAAAAAATAAAACAAAAAAAAAGTTATTAAGTAGATGTTCCTAATATGCCCCTCACAGCAGTGTTGTTCTTATTCAGGTGTTGAAAGTATGCAGATACTGGACAGTGGCAGGGCAACTCCAACTGTTGGCAGTGCCTCAAAACCTATGTATGATATGAGCAAAGTGAACGAATCGTCTTTCAAGGTTAGTTCTGCATTGGTTTTTGTTTTGCATAATTTGTGCGTTTAGCTTCACATCTTTTCTTCTAGCACATTGGCTGCTCGTGTAAACTGTTTTCTTGCTTTCTTAAATTTAACCCCTTGACTTAAATCTTGTTTTTAAGAATGATATCGCAGGTTTCGATGAAGATATGGGGCTAGATGACTTCAGTTTACCAGGTAAATAATCCCAGAGAAACTTCATAAAATTAGGTCATTGCTGATCTGTATAATCTAAAGTAGCACCTTTCCTGTTCCAAAGTTCTGCTAAAACTTTTAAGATTAGCACGCGAATGCTGTTGTGTGTTTTAGGACTTTCTGCGCATGCAAAGCCAAATAAGCCAGCTCCCAAAGAACCAACATCTGAAGAGGAATATGAAAATAGTTACACTTTTCATAAAGTAAGTATGTTGTGTTTAGAGGAGAAGATGTTCTGGTTTTGAAAACGGCACTGAAAGTCTGTATTATGAAGGACTAAACTGACTGTAATTTTTGTTTTTACAGCCCACAGCTCAGGTAGTCCCCAACATACCGCGCCCACAGATGCCTCCACCATTTGGCATTAAGTATCACTTTACTCTGGCTTGTCGAAAATGTTTCAATAAAATTAAGGAAGGTCACGAAGGATATGTCTACAAGGAACGTTTACCACACCAGTGTTTATTGGACATTCTTCTGGTAAAGGATAAAACAGATCCTGAATCGAAATGGGTCAAAATCAGGCCTCGTCCAAATGTAAGTTTACTGTCAATTATTACTGAGAAAAATATTACCTTTTTGAATGCGTCTTGGGAAGAACAACAAACATAAAAATGAAAGCAACCCTGCACAACAGTGGCCAGTCACTGATAATGACCTATAATAAATTTCATAATGTTGTGACGTTGCATCAGACAGATTATTGTGTACGCGTATTACTTTCTTTCGTTCACAGATTAATTACCAATATTTTACTGGAAAATTCCGATTGTGTCAGCAGTTTTTTAACGATCAAGCATGTAAGATCGGAGAACCGTTCTGCACATTTGCTCACAGTGAAGCAGAGGCTGAGCTTTGGTTATTAGAACTAAATGGAATGTTGGACCTAACAGCTTTTGTTCATGATCAAACCAGATTTCGTCTTCAAAGTACGTTTTGTCTCTTATTTAATCCTTCACAAGAGAAGGTTACTTTGAGCTCTCCTGTACTGATAAATATTTTCAACGTTAGGATAGCGTTACATAGTTATCTGTACTGTTTTCCTTTTTGAATGATTTCAGTGAGAAATGCCAGGGCAGCGACGTCAGTTGCGAACCAACAATCTTATCCTAATACCTTCCAACAACAGCCTATCAAGAAAGACTTTCAGCAAATTGCTTTCCCGCAACCACAAAATAGACAACAAATACCTAGGTACCAAGCAGATGCTTCAGGTATCCGAAAACTACCTAATGAACAAGAACAGTTAACACAGCAGTATCGGTTCCCGTTGAGTGAGACACACGAGTTCAGGCTTGGATGTCCTGAATGTTGTCAACAAACTAATATTTTGGGTGTGTTTCAATACCTCCCGCACCAGCATCCATGTAAAGAGGATATGTTGATGATAAGGAAGAAAGGAGATGATTGGTGGCTTACTTGTAGAGAAAGAAAAAATCATCGGTATTTCCCAGGAGAATACGCCATGTGTATCCACTACACTGGTGCTCCACCGAAACCGTGCACAGTAGGTGTTGATTATTGCGCATTCGCCCATAATAAGATAGAACAGTATCTGTGGACTCTTGAGAAAGATGGAGACTTTAACATCCAGGAATTCATCATTCAAAATAGAAATGAAGAGAATCAGCGTGGATTCACACCGGATGATTTCTTCAACAAACATGGCGGCATATTTCGGTTCATATGCCACACTTGTTTCTACAACCAACCATGTCGCATAAGTATGCAATCAGAAACTAATCTTGAAGTATGCAATGGACCCGGTCATGTGTGGGTTCATAATAAGTTACTGCTTCATATAAACCACCAGAAGAAAGCTACACCAATCGATGCGCGTCCATTTACACACGATACCGCCTTTTTTCTCATCTGTCATAAATTGAATTTCTGTCGTAAACGAGCTGTCGGTGAATGCAAATTTGCCCACAGTCAGATTGAACGAGATCTGTGGATGGTGGAGCGAGACTGCGATATGACACGAGAACAACTGGTGGAAGCTTCGACACAATTTTATATGAATTACTTGAATGCTCAGTCTGTACCTGGTAGCTACACCCCACCGGCACCAGCAGCCACTCCGACCACCACGACCAGCAGTATGGATACGGGACCGTCTCCTGCTGCAACAACTGCGAGTCCAGCAATGGCTAGCAGTAGGAGCTCACTGTCTAGTTTTTCAAATGTTACTGAAACGAGTTCAACTATCCCAGTGCAGCCAAAAATAACCAAGCCTCCCTACAGAGTAATAGAAGTGTGTGGACTGTGCATGAAACGAGGACACAAAGCAGCGCAAGAAGGAACTAAAGATCGCTGCAACTCCAAAAGTAAGTATCAACTGTTCTAGAAAGGTTTCAGCACCAAAAAAAACCACACTAAACAATGACTTGCACATGAACATTTACTTTCAGCTCAACAGCACAATAACTTCCTGATCAACAGAGCATATTTAATTCTTCCGGCAAACAAGGAACTGAGACGAATTCCCACCAAGCAGCCTGTTAATAACAAATACATTATCTGCCAGCACATCAAAGACAAGAAAAAGTGCAACTACAAGGGTACTGAAGGATGTCAATTTGCTCACTGCGAAGAAGAAAGGGAGATGTGGTCTTGGATGAGTCAGAACAATGGTGCGTTATCTTTTTCGTCTTATTTTTAATTATTCTTTAATATACCAGAAATTGTATGATTGCAAGCTTAATGTCTGTGTTTTCTGCTATATTTATCGCTAAATCATACACTCTTTGGTTGCAGTGAGGAACTTGGAGCAAGTTGCACAGATCTGTAAAAAGGCTCACGAGGCTGCAGTCGCTGCATCAAAGTTGATCTCTCAGGGTCAGTCTGTCGTGTCAGCAAAACCGACCACCATGCCGACGCATAAGCCTGCCGTACTTCCCATAGACCTGATGATGAGTGCTTACTACTGCAAGTATTGTAGGTGTGTAGAGTTATATGTGAATGGGTTACCTTCGTAGCAAAAACAGTATTCGCCTACGTTGTCTTTGGTGTAAACTAGTTTTATCATAAATGATATATGGTAATTTTTGACTTATTTCAGTGTCCAGTGCAACAGCCAAAAGCAATGGGATGAACACTGTGCCTCAGAAAGACATATGTTTAACGTTAATTCAGATAAGGAACACCAGTGGAACTTTAGACCACCTCCTTGGGGTCTTGCGTCGAGCAACTACCAACTTTGTGCTGAGTAAGCAGTGAAACGTTTATTATCCAATCTTGCAATAAGTGGGGATATGGAATTGTATATTGTTCGTTGCTGCAGTTAATATCAGAGCTGAACGTGTGAAACAGTGCTCAGATTTTCTAACAGTTGTCTACTTTTGTTTTAGTCACATGAATGAAAGTAGATGTCGATACTCAGACAAGCCGGATATGTATAACTACTGCAAGTTCGCTCATAGTAGTGAAGAACTAGACGAATGGAAGGAGCGGTGGGAATGGCGCCAGATGAAAAGAGAGATTGCCAAAAGAGAACAAGTCTATTCGTACATGGAGGCCCTTTTGGAGGACTACGAAGAAGAGTATTCAGGAATTAATGTGGTAAGTATGTGTGAGGTCTGTGTGAGCTCAAAGCCAAATTCTAATAAATGAATGTGGAACACTTACCGATTAAAGCTTACTGCCAATAAAAATGGAGGAAACAATAAAATCCTTGGATGATCGTTCAATGGAAACAAATGTATTGTTACCATTTCATGCAAGGTTATCTGTGGCTTTATCATAATTGAACACCTTTGCATAATATCGAACCCAATTGAACAACATTCCTTCGGGTCGAAAGGGAGAGGTTATAGCCAGTGTGAAAAGCCATTATGACGTTGGATTCGATGGACATCTGTCACTCTTTCCGGGACTACACTTCATTTACTGAAATTTATGTTCGCCTTTTTCCAGATTGCTGAAAACATTGAAGGCGTTCAAGTGGAATGTCCCAAACCTCTAAGTTTGTATGAACAGAACAAAAACGTAGAAATGACCTGGTCGTTTATCGTGAAACCAAAGGTACGTTTTATTAGCTTTTCGTGAACCGTCCATGATTAGACACTATTTAATGCTTCTGATATTTGCAATTAGAAAATGAAATTCAAATTTAAGAAGCTTTATTGTTCATCAAAACAACATGCCATTATTTGTTTTAATTTTAAAGTACATCTGTTTCCGATTGTAACAATGCGTATGCAAAAATATGCTCACACTAATTTTGACTTGAAATTTCTCTTCTTTCTTAAAACTTTCACACTATGATAGGCATCCTTTCCATTTCCGCTAATTTAGAAAGTTTGAATCTAAATTTAGTACTCAATGGAGTCCACTAACCACAAATTGACCCTTTCAGCTCGTTGCTCACTATAAAGGTGTATGGTGTCTGTCACTGTAGCAGTATGAACACCTCAACACAAGCCATTTTTATCAGTCTCAGTACAGATCTTGCAGTGTGAAGACACTATAAGTATGAACTATTCATTGTAGAAGGGAGAAAAGTTGGAAAAAGTATCACTTCTTCACAACAAGGATAGACTGCATTTTTGTCTGGTGGGTAGTGATCTCGACAGGCTTAGTCAAATTGCTCCCGGTAGTTCATTCGTCGATGATAACAGTGCAGCGGACAAGGCTTTTCAGTACAAGGTAACACAACTCGTGTACAATTTCACCCAGAGGAACTGTTAGTCGTCACGTTGTTTCTTTCAATGGGCACAAATTACTGTCACGTGATTTTGTTTAGGTGGAAGTACGTTTCACCGGAGGAATGTTCGGTTCGTTCATGCAGTGGATTACGTTTGACTTCGGGTCACGTCCAGTCTTGGTGCGTAAATTGAATGTGGAACTGGGAGTTCAGATTGTTCAGGAGAAAGTGCAGCAGCTGAGAAAGCAGCTTGACTTCTTCAGGTGTGTATTCATGCATGCAGGAGTTAGGTTTATAATAAGTCTAGATATTGCAACGTTACAAGAACCTTAGAAGGTGAACACAAGAATTTGTTCTCCCGAAAATGAAAGTTTGTATTCACTCAGGTGTTTATCCTATATGCGTACATAACCCTCCAACGCAAGTGGTATTCACCTCCAAACCCACTGTATTGTTCTTATTTCAACCAATCATTTCGCGGCGTTTGATCCGCGTAAAGGATAATTTATATTACTCATCCCTGTTGAAGAAATTTAGTGATTTCTGGTACCACAGGTGGACTGGGGACAACAGAGAAATCATTCGTTTTGACGACAACTCCACACAGCATGATCAACTTCTTCTGAAGTACAAAGCTCCGACTTCAGCTGACATGGTGATTACACAACAGAGTATAGGAGTGGAGCTGAACAGACACAACTATGTGCACAAAATGCACAAGCTTTTGCAGTTGGAGGAACTAACGAGACAACAGATCATTTCCAGGTGAGTTGCACCCTTTTAACAGCATAATTGACGAAGAAAAGGAAGAAATGATCAATACAGTAAGTGCAAGCTAGAAAAGATAATACACAGTACTTTAAAACGATTGCAGGAAATGTATGTGATGATTAGCGCTGTCTCTCATGTTTTATTACTTTCTGCTTTCAGTTACAATTTGAAGGTGTACATAGAGCTACAGAACCGCATCAACGAAAGCACGCTGGTGTGCGCACGACCAGGGGAATTATTTGCCAAGGTGCCACTGGAAGGTCAACTGTCCGAAGATACGGATGCCGGCAAACTGATTCTCAGTAGTGTCTTTAACGTTCTGATTGCACCGCATAGCACTGATGGCAAGAACGTATATGAAGCTGTCATTGTACAGAAAGAAAATTTCAATTTTGATGGCAAAGGAAAGGACTACATTTACCTGTGTCTCTCGCCAAAGTAAGTCTTGTTACTTTTTGGGCCTCAGCACGCAATATTCGGATTATTTCTAGACAATAATTTATTTCGATGATTGTTTGTAGATGCGTGAAAAATTTGGGTTTGCGAAACAGTCAAACCATCGGAGTAGAAATTCAGTTCCAGATGAACAGATTACCTTTTTGTCAAATGCACCATGCTGTAAATCAGTTGGAAGACACCGATATTGTGTTTCCAGATCTCAGCAAAATCAGACCAAACCTGAACGAGATACATTCTTTAGTTGTAACGTAAGTATCCGAAGTCTCAGATATATTTACATTTCTCCCTCCTAGCAATGCTATCACTGCTAAGACATCCTCCAGACGCAGTCTTGAATAGAGTAACGACCACAATCGCTTTCTAATTACCCGTTTTCAGTCGCGCGATCGCCAAAACAGACCTCTGTTGTCTGCGCAGTATATGTTTGTACGTTGAATAGCTTGTGTAGAAAATGCAAGGAACCCAACTACCCCCACCCCTCCTTCCCTTCACACCGACTACCCCCTTCCCAACCCCACATACACACAAATATCTAAAGGGAGCATATTCATTTGTTTCAAAATGTACAACATCATGGACCGCTATTCAGGACATGATCTAGAGTGCATCCCTGACGCTGATCTAAATTGCACCAAAGATAGTGATCTAGAAATTAGATGCTGGTAACATTCTTGTTTATTTTTTCAGGTCAGATATTTTGAACGAAGATCAGATGAAGATTGTTCGACACGTAATGGCCGAGCGACTGGGATACTCACCACCCATGATTATCTATGGTCCTTTTGGAACAGGAAAAACAGAAACTATGGCTCAAGCAACAATGTTGTTGATGAAAGAAAGACCACATGCCCGGATTCTTATCTGTACTCATTCAAATAGGTATGAAAGTCCACAATAATTATTGTGATACTTATAATACTTATCGTGGTACATGTCACCACAATTAGCCTGTCATTCTTCCACAATTATATCTTAATGTCCTTTTAGTGCTGCTGACTTGTACATCCTGAAGCATTTAGATGCGTATGTGAATGCCGTTCCAAGTGCCAGGGTGTTGAGGGTGTATTCAGTGGATAGACGTGTAAATACTGTACCGATATCAATTCGCAAGTACTGTTTGCTGAGGCAAGGTGCGGGAAGTTTTGACGCTCCAACCAGAGAGGATATTGTTCAATGTCAAGTGAGTGTACTAACATTGACCCATGTAGTATCGTTCAGTACAAACACCTTACGTCTCGTTGGGGAAGTATTCATTTCCTAAGACAGAACTAACCCGAATCCCGTTTTCTTCTGTTATTACAGGTCGTCATTACTACTCTCAACACGTCACTCCAGTTTAGTAATTTGAGCCTGAAAGGTCATTTCACACATATTTTCCTGGATGAGGCGGCCCAAGCATTTGAATGTGAAACCATAATGCCCTTGTCCCTGGCCACCGATACGACGTGCATAGTAATGGCCGGAGATCACATGCAAATAAGTCCCAAGGTTTATAGCTCAGAAGCCCAGAGGCAGAAGTTTCAGAAGTCATTACTGGAAAGGCTTTTTCGCCACTACGAATCGTATTCCCGACACCTGGATGCAAGGCACCCGCTTAATGTACTCCTTAGTCAAAACTACAGGTCAAAGATGGAAATTCTTCGCTTTATATCTGCAATATTCTACGGAGGACCAGATCGTTTGCAGGCTAAGAGTGTGCAACCAGCAGTAGACAACTTAGTTCCGTTGAACTTCTATGTAGCTCAGGGTCAGGAGCATCAAGATCGGGAAAGTACGTCTTTTTACAATGCATCAGAAATTGAGGAGATAACTGCCAGAGTGGAAGAGTTGTACAATAAATGGCCAGAAGAATGGGGTGAACCTCAGCCAGATTCAATTGGTGTAGTGACTCCTTATTATGATCAGGTAATACTGATGAAGTCGTATTCAAGTTGTCAGTATTTTTTGTCGGCGCACCATTAGAAGCAATCTGACACTGATTTCCCGCAAAGGAGAAATATTGAGTCAATTCCTAACTTTCTTCCAGGTTTTGAAAATTAGAAGTGCATTGCGGCAGAGAAGGAGAGAACTGAGAGAAGTGGTTGTAGAGAGAGTCATGAACATGCAAGGTAAGAGAAGCTATTCATCCGCAGCCTTCATCAAGTCTCCAATTGTAATGAAAGATTATAAAACAGGGTTCCCACTCGCCCTGGAAAACTGAGAGTAAATGTGGAAAAATCATGGAATTTTGTCAGTCCGCAAAAGTGGGAAGCCTGATAAAACTACTTGGTATGTATCCGTAAAGGCTAGAGAACATAACAAATATTGTTGAAATATGCTCACCGATTTGCAGGTAAGGAATTCAGGGCTTTGTTTATCAGTACGGTGAGAACTCGTCACTTGATCGAAAACCCTCCACAAACTCCGCGAGGCGAAAGCGCCGAATGCGATGGAGAAGGAAGCGACTTCGGATTCTTGTCAGACCAGAAACTTTTGAACACAGCTCTTACCCGAGCTAGATCATTCGTTGCTGTAGTCGGTGATCCAGTGGCACTTTGTTGTATTGGGGATTGCACCACAATTTGGAGAACTTATCTGAAACACTGTCAGCAAATGGGAAGCATCCATCCCCGCAACATCACAATAGATCAGATACGTACCCAGGTAATCAGTCTGATGAATTCTCCACATGGACAGAATCTTTCCCGTTTGGCTAATGTTGGAATGATAAATACAAACATAGTAAGTCAGCCGATTGCGACCGCGTCACAACCACCAGGCCTGCCAGGAACTTCCTACTCGTCTGCAGCACAAGCAGCTCCTGCGACTGTCCCAGAAATTCCAGCAGCCAAACCTTTAACGGAAGCAATGTATCAACAACAGCTTGGAGCTTTACCAGGCTTGTCACCATCCTTGGCGGAAACAGGTCCTGTATCATCAACACAGAACATAGGGCCTATTGGAAAGCCGGTCTATGCACACGGACCATTGCCTCCAATGTCCCAGAATGATGACGTCGATGACGTGGAATTGGAACTGAGAGACTACGCGTTAGAGGGGGGTTATTTTGATGACGCCATTTTACACATCAGACTTGGTTCAGATGAGATTCTGAAACAATTGGCTAAGCGAGCTTACAAGACATCACAGAAAGCCAATCCTTCAAGTCCAAGAGCTCTACCTACACCGATTGATTTCAAACTAGAGAATGTTAGAATCGTTGAAGTTGACCAACAAGCTGTAGTCCAATATAAGATGGCTATCAATGTAGCAAATGAATTAGAAATATTTGACGACAAGCAGATGGAACCAAGGGCGTACTTGTATCAAGATTATGGATTTGAACAGTTCAAAGAGCTAATGAATCAGAGACCAGATAAATATAAAAGATGCATTCTTCATATGGATGGAGACAGAATTTATGGCCAAGTTGTGGACATGAATACGGATTTGAGAGAAATCAAAATAAGTGGTATCACCTATTGCGGACAAGCTTTTGCAAAAGATGAGGTGGTGGTGGAAGTGGAGACGCAGACAGCTGAAGAATTGGAGAACAAGTATGCTAAAGGTCAAGTGGTTGGAATTCTGAGAAGAAGCGTAAATCCAGTTGAGAATCTTATTGTATGTACAGTAGATAAGCAGAACTCTTCACTCATGATCCCGTTAAATCCTAACATACCAAGAATGAGGAATTTGGTCAATTCCAATCAAGCGGAGCATGTCAGAAATGAGAAGGTGTGCGTGTACCGAATCAATGAGACGCAGATTAAACCCCATCATTACGAACCCGTCCTGAATGGTAAATCCGAAAGAAAGTTGTTCGTGGTGCAACACATCGCTTGTGTCAAATTCTCATCACCTGTATGCGTCGTGGTTGGTGTCCTACAGGGAGCAGACAGTGTCGATTCACTTATGAAAGTTATCAGCATCGAATATCCAGTACAGACTCGCTTTAATGCCGATGCGTTAATGGAACTTAACAGCAAATTTCCAGAAGGTCAACCTTTACCGAGAGCTGCATTTGGAAATCGCGTAAACTACAAAGAAAGAGAAACATTTATCCTCAGATCTCCTACTATTAGAGGGCAGAATATGGCGCTGAGTATTGAAATGCTTCAGGACAACAACCTCCTTTTGGGCGTCCACACTATAGATATGACCTACTTTGTAAAGCCAGACAGCCAGCTGGACATGGAAAGCCACGATAGAGCTACGACTGTAACGGTTGATGATCAGGTTCTCGTGTCCATGTTGCCGGAGAGGCTGAGGAACGAACTATGCGTCGTGAAGACGAACGAAGAATTTATCACCATTTCAGTTTTCCTGTCTGTAAATCAAGTTGGTGAAGTACAAAAAGTACAACCGGCGAGATGTGTGATTCAACCAAAGTTTGAGCTGACCTACAGAGAAGCCGAGTCGATTATAGATGGAACAGGAGGGCAATCTCCGTACATGATTCAGGTGTTTATGCTGCACAAGATTGCGCAAATGTGGAGGAAGAAGAGGCTTGGCATTGCGTCAACGTACGAACCTTCTTGTCCGACTCTAAAACAGACACCAAACGCTTATCAGCTCGTAGAAGAGGTCCTGATCACAGTCAATTGTATTGTAGCCAGGGTTTTATTGGAGAGGTATCCCGATTGTACTCCGTTGCTGCGACAGCTAAAACCATCTGAAAATATCCTCCAGATTTGGAAAGACAAGAATGTACCAAATGCCATAAATTCAGTATCACTGCAGTGGCCTTTCATGGATAAATCCGACAATGAAAATGTAATCTTCCCCATTTCATCCAATGGGCAATCAGAATACCTGGGGATGGCACTGCCACAATGGAATAAGTTGGTCTCGGCAATAGAACGGGGTGACATCGAAGAGCTGCAGCAAATAGTAACGGCACCCGAAAAAATACCACAGCTCGCTGTTGCAAAGGCACAGTTGGATAATCTTATTGAGGACCCCAGATATACTTGCTCCAGTGAGGGAAGCTCATTGGAGAAATATTACACGTCACTGATGGTACCACTCTACATCCAGTTCACAGCACCTCTACACAACTACATGGACATCGTTGTGCAACGAATGCTCACTACAGTTATCGATAACAGACGCGACAACCCGTACACTGAAAGCGAAATGGAAGCACTCACATACCACCAAACCAAAGCCTCGTGGAGAGCGGAGAGATACGGAAAGGTTATCCAGGCGAAGGATGTGCTCACCTACATGCAGTGTAAACCCTTCACCGTGTACCCATTCGTGCAGAAGTTGGATGGCCATTCCGTTCATCTGCGTTTCCCCGTTCTTACTGACATATTGTCCGATCTTGGGGAACTACTGATTAGTCATCTTGGCGTCGCAAGTGATGTAGTCTACAATGAAGAAACGGGCAGTATACAGTTGATGTGGCGTCAGAGGATCTATGATGCAAATGGGGAGAAAAACACCGCTACCAAGAGTACAGATGTTGCCGAGCTTAATCCACAGCGCTTTATCGTGGAATTACCTGCTATTTTATGGCGAGAACTGCTGGCAACCCTCAACAAAGATGACAAAAGACCTGCTATCGAAGTAGCTGCTAAAATCAAGACTTTGGCCAGAGTCTGTGCTGAAGATGTCTGGTAAGTCCCCATGCTGGGAAAACCTACTTTGAGCAGTCACCCTTTTGTGAGACTGAAGAGTAACTGTTCAATTAGGTCTTTTCTTGTCAGGGAAATCTTTTATTTTCTGCAATTCACACCAAATTTAAATTAGTAATACAAGTTAATGTCAGCACGTGATTTTGAACTATAGTAGTCTATAGATTCCAGAGGAATATGTCAATAAAAATGGAAGTAAATATTTTTTTGCAGCTTCGCTGAAGATAGAATGTCATCCTTGCGTTGCTCAGATGGAAGTAGCCAGCATTATGCCCAGCTCGGTTTGTCTCTAAAAATGGGTGCAGTACTAAAAGTTCAACTTGCCACTCAACTTGAACGAGGCATATTGAGACCTAACATTCAACTTGTCAGTGTAACTCCAACGTTGGATGTGTGCGTGGAACACCGAAGGTGCCCTGCAAGGTGTTTTGTGAAAAGAAATGGCGTCAAGGTGGGGAAGTCGGAATACAGTAGTGTGGAAGAATACAGGTATTCCTTTTTGAGTGCATTAGTCAAAAATATGAAATTCGTGTTTTAACGTCCCCTAGCATAGCCGAGTATTGTTGTTGTTGACGAGTTTCGTAGAGCTGACATACATCAACAGCAAGTGATTTTATATCAAGTTTAGACAAACGTGTACAGAAGTGATAAATGTATCCGTCTGTTTGGTTTCAGAAATGAATGGATTTCTGAATTAGAAAGTGAATCAGTGGCAGAGGCTGTACGTGGTGAAAGCATTGTCATCCACAATGTGGCCATAAATTGGCTGCCGGATCCTACAGATTCTTCTGTGTGCAATGCCATGTTCCATTTGCCCATGCAGTTCTGTACCGACCGAATGATCCGATTCCTGTCCCTTGAACAAAATATGAGTAGAACTTCCGCTGAACAGTAAGTAATTTAGAAGTAGTGTTTCAGTGGTTTTTTAAGTAGACAAGTAGCATTACCATCACACATATTTCGACGGGAACTTTGGTTGAAATAGCCCACATTTGACCATATATTTTGCAGGTGTCTAGGATATGTTTGTGTTCGATACAAAGGTCTGACAATACCGTCAACTGTGGATGTGCCCCACTGTTTGGTAAGTGAGACAGATGCCACACACCCGGTCTGCTGGGTGGGTCATTGCATAGCAAGCGCTGCTACAGTGGACCAAATGACAGGCCAAATGGTCGTATCACTCAAGCTGCAGCACTCGGTGATACCTCTACCGGACATACTACTTACACAGCAGATGCCGCAGCCGCAGATGTGCGCTACCATAGAGTGGATGCCGAAACCAGTGATGGCCAGGTATTTGTTGTTTACTAATAACTTAATACTAGAAATATTTACTTGTGCAGAGAACAAGTTCTTGGAGATCCTATTTAACTAATATTTTTTGATGGTTACAGTACTAACTGAAGTGTGTTGTGTACTTAATTGTAGGAGAATAGAATTAGCACTTGATTTATTGGGAAAGAGTTCTCCCCTTGCAAAAGACATTGCTGTTGGAAAGCATCCACCAGCATTAGGTACTCAAAGTCTCTCTATTTCTTTTACTTCTGTGCAGTGATTATGTTCTTGCGTGTTGTAACATTGTTTAAACGTTTCTAAGAACTGTTAAGCGTGATAACAAGAAGGAAACATAACAGGAATAAATTTAAGGTTTACTGATGTATTTACTTTTCAGATGAAAATTCATACCAGATGCTTGTTCAGGCCCAGCAGATGAATCCATCTTGCATAGTGCAGTTAGACAGCACACAAGACCGAGCCATAGAAAGCGCATTGAAGAATCGGTTTTCAGTGATTCGTGGGTACCCGGGCTCTGGCAAGACTGTCACTGCTGTTAGATTGGCACAGTTGTTTGTTGAAGCCAACCGAACTGTACCACCACTTCAAACTAGTGTGAAAAAGGGAATGAAACCACAAGTTCTCATTTGTGCCTCAAATGACAAGTCTCTGGATGTCATCACAGGTACGTTTGTTCACAAAAGTAGCTTCCATTCAGTACCAGTAACTGGTGAAAATGCCTTTCTAACTTTCTTCTGTTCACAGGATACCTGAAGCAGTTGGGTCGGGCTTGTCCCAAGTTGGTACGAGTGTACAGTGAAGACATCGAACAAGAAGAGTACCCGTTACCAATGGAACCAACAAAGTCCCGACAACGCCATGGCGCCGCTGTCAATCCTGACATGAGGGACATAGCTTTGCACTATATCATAAGGGAAGAAGATTGCGTTAAAGAAGAAAATCGTAAATATGCTACTATGCTAAAGGATGCAGAGAAGACGGGACAGACGCAGTATGTGGTACAGTTGCTGAATAAATTACAGTATGATGAGCTTTCTGCTGCAGAAATTGTTCTCTGTACTTGTGGAACTAGTGGAGCTTACAGAATTTTCCAGAGTACCCATATTAGACAGGTAAAGTGATTTGCAACGGAATAATTTTATTTGTTAGAACATGACAATACGCGCCTAGTTTATCTCATAGCAATGCGCCCATTAAATAAACTTAAGTTGGCCATCTTCAGGTATTAATTGACGACGCAGGAATGTGTATTGAGCCAGAGTGTATGATACCAATCATCTGTAGTGGAGCGCAACAGGTTGTCTTGATTGGAGACGAGAAGGAACTGTCACCGTGGCCGAGAGATGGAAGCACTCAGCGGGATGATCATTGCCTGAAGCGGTCACTATTGCAGAGATACGCAACTAGGGCACAAGTTATCCTTAACTATCAGTACAGAATGGTATGTGTGTCAAGATTTCTCCATACATGTGTGCCTATTTGAAATGACGTAAGGAAAATTTGTTATTCTCCGTGTAACGTATTTATTGTAGCATGAAGGAGTTGCAGCTTTTCCGTCGGAACACACGTACAATTGCCTTATGGTTTGCGGCAAGGATGATCAATCCAAACCGTCCAGCCTCAAAATCTGGCCAAATGGAAAGAATATACCGATTGCTTTTGTGCATGTTACTGGAATAGAAAAACGATGTACCGCTGCAACCCCGACTGGATCTTATTTCTCCATTAGTAACGGAGAACAAGTTAATGCTGTGGTATAAATCTTTGACCCTTTCTCAGTAAAAAGCATTAATAGCATAACATTACTCCAAATATAATAGTATAGTATAATACTTTGGGAGATGTATAGTTCAGTCTCGAGACTTCAAATTAACTTTCTGGTTTTACAATGAATAATCATTCCCGCTTCATTTGGTAAGGACTTAATTTGTTAGCGTTGTAGAATATTTATTAATACAAAATGAAAGGTCAATCGGTTCTAGTTTCCACTCCAATGAAACTTACGTATGAGTGAGGGGATGTTTTTCCTAGTTTAGTGTTTTATGTTTTGCAGGTTAAAATTGCGATGCAGTTGACGTTGCGTTCGCATGTTCGACCCAAAGATGTGGCGATCCTAACAGCGTATTTGACTCAATGCAGCGACATTCGAAAGGCACTTTGCGAAAAATCGAGTGGAGACATTGAAGTTCTCCCGGTTGATCAAAGTCAGGGTAAGTAAAATTCCTTTGCTTATGGAATCCGATGAGACTAAGTGGTCCTGCTCATGCATTAATCAATGCATAACTGATCATCAACTGTGTATACTAATGCCATTGTTCGGGAGTTGAAGTTTGGGGGATGATGTGGTATAGTTATTTGTGCGGGGTGGGGGGGGGGGTACAGGGGATGCAAGAGTCCTTGGATTTTAACCATGAAACAGAACACACCAAATTGGTCTATTTGGATTATGTAAACATATGAATGTGTTATGATGGGTTCACCAAGCTTTTCAACCTTGGATTTTAATGAATTAGAACACACTAAGTTGGTCTGTAAAATTTATTGTGTGAAATATCCAAATTTTTGGACAGTAGACTATTTCAATTATACGCAAGAGACACTGACTTTCCAAAAGGAATCTTGAAACCTGCGGTGGTACTGCAAATGAAATAAAGAGAAATTTCTCTTTGGGAGGGTGTGATTACTGCAATGAGCAATGCTTTTGATGTCACCTGTTTTTTTCCTTTGAGCTTGGAATTGACCACATGGCTGGGAGGGTGATGTTTCTTCCTCCTTGAGGTCTTAAATAGGGTTGCCCATCCTTACTTGTGACATCTCTATTGGTATCAGCTAGTCTGGATCTGCTGGGTCTGTGGTCACCTTGGGAGGGTGTGGTTGTTCATTACATCTAGCTGGAATGTGTCTGACACTGGTCATAGTGTGCTTCCTAGGCTTGGTAGCACTCTAGTGGAACTAATGTCTCTGCAATGTAAGCATCATAGGCAGTGTCTCCAATATGTTTAAAGATCATTTTTACAGGAAATTTCTCTTTTGGAGGATGTAGTGGTCCTGAAAGAGAATATTTGCTGGAATATTTTGCTTCAGGAGGCTTTGATGGTCCTGAAACAGAATATTTTGGAGTAGATTTTATGGAATACCTCTTTGGTAGGGTATGACAGTCCTGCAAGAGAGTATTTTGAACTATTTATTTCACTTTGGGAGGGTGTACTGGTTCTGGGATAAAATTGCCATTTAGTACAGGTATGTCAAAACTCCTTGGCTTCAAATAGGACCTGTTGCTCCTCAGTGATGTCCCCTCTTGTGTCAGGATGTCAGCTCCTCTTGCTACCTCTGGTACCTATGACAATACATATGAGCCAATTATTGTTAGAAGTAAGATGGTATACTTCCTCACCTATCACCAGTAGTCTCTGTGACCTTGCATGTCTGGCCTTGTCATGTTTCTTGATATACTTGGCCTGCATCGCACTTGTCCACAGGAATTGCCTTTCTGGTCACAAGACTCCTTCCATGAAGTATGTCTGCTGGTGGGAGCAATCCATCTCCCAGTAGTTGTGCTCTCAAGCTGGTCAGGGCTTCTTGAAAACTCCTTCCCATGGCTGTGGCTTTCTCCATGAGCCTCTTTATGGTATGGTCTCGATCTGTCTCTTAATGGAGCCAATACTTTGGGGGTAGTTTGGTGATGAGATGGTATGTTTGATACCAAAACCTGAAAGAAAACTGTTAAATCCTCTGCTGCTGAAGGGTAGACCATTGCTGCTCATGATCTCATCTGGAGTGCCTTCTATCACAAACAGCTGTTGGAGATGGTCCTTGATGTTGGCAAAACTGGCAGTCTTTGTCTAAAATATGAAAGGAAATCACATACTAAAATGCTTGCCATTTACATAAAGAGGTCCATTGCTATTCTTTCCCAGGGTAGTTGTGGTACATTGTGAGCTTGCAATCACTCTTTGGGAGGATGTGAATGGCGTATGCATTTTTGGCACCTTGTGTAGTCTGTGATATCAGTATCCAGTCCAGGCCAATACAGATGTTGTCTGGCATCCTTTTGGATATTTCTGGTATAATGGAGGTGCTCCAGATACTCCTCACGAAGGCAAGGCAGAATGACTATGTGGTCCTTTCAGTAACAAGCAGTCATTGGTTGACAACTCATCTTTGAAGTCCCAATATGCCCTTGCCATTCTAAGTGTGTGCCTCCTTTGGTGCAGCCACCCCTGCTGAGTTAGCTGATACACAGTATTTGTATTGGGGGCTTCCATTGTGGCTTTCTTTAGTTCGGCTATCTTGTTGAATACAACATAGTCAACACACTTATCCAGCTTTGATTTCCTCAGAGCCTCTACTAGGGCACCTGCTCAATACATTGGTAAGTAGTATGTCCTTCCCTGGTTTGTACCTGATAGTCATGTCATAGTGCTGTAGTTGAAGTAACATCTGCTGAAGTCTGGGAGAGGTGCTTGCCAAGCTCTTTTGATGTATCATTTCCAGTGGTTTGTGGTCTGACTCCACTGTGAAAGGCCTTTCCAGAGTGTATCTGTTGAATCTCTGATAAGCAAAGACAATGGTAAGGAGTTCTTTTTAGGTGGTTTAAGTTTACACTTAAACCACCTTATACAATCATGACTGGCAACTTCGAATCGGCAATTTGGGACACTTCCCATTGGAATTTTTTTGTCAAATTTGGACACAAGACACCTT
>JBCAUG010103611.1:0-21728 GCA_038406175.1 Haplosyllis leylae | reverse complement strand
CCTCCTGCGTTCACGCAGGAGGACTTTCTTTTTACTTCCATATTTTCTTCAATGTGACGAAGACGTTTACCTTGTTGTGGGTTGCCGCTGTGGTGTTTGGTTGTTCAAAGTAGAAAACATAATTGGGTTCGATGAATTCAATTCATCTCAATGAGTAACTGTTTAGACTTGCAACAGTTTTTTGCCCAAATATTTTTTTTCACAAAATGACAGGCATATTGCACCAAAAGGTAGATCTAGCACTTTGGTTGTCACAGTTTAAGTTGAATGGTTGAAACCTCGCCGGAAATGAAACATTCTCATGAAGAACTTTACATTTAGGTTGGATGGCTTACCTCACTGAAAATGAAAACTTTTCATTTAGATTTGAACTGGACGGTTTACATACACCCCCTCCTGAAAATGGAAATTTCTCATAGGAACTTAGACTCCAGGTGACTTGAACAGTTTATCTTTCCCCCTCAAATGAAAACTTCTGATGCAAAATTGAGACATCAAATAAGAGTTGCTCACTGTCCTTTTAAAACCTGTGTCAGAAAACTTTGACTTCAGATATAAGTTGCACAGTGTAACATTCCTGCCTAAATGAACAATCTCATCTGGGAAGTAAACTTCAGATTGAGTTTTATGGTTAACACCCCATTAAGGAAGACATCTCATGGGAACTCAAACTTCAAATTTGAGTTGGACAGTTTACTTTCCAATCCCTTAATATTAAAACTTTTCATGGCGAGCTTTGATCTTAGATACAAACTGAAGAGCCCCTCCGTGATAATATAAAAACTTCCCTTAGAAGAAAAGTTATTCAGATTTAGTTACCATTGTGACGACATCACTTATTATGGTTCCGCAGTAGACGTTAGTCTACAAACGAACAATTTGTTATTGCCAGAGACAAATCTTGTGGGTTTACTTTTTGGCCAAAAACATAGAAACATTTTGGGAAAATTTTTTTTTTTAATTTTTTTTTGGTTTTTTTTTTGCAAATTTGGACTCAACAGCAAAAGTTGGAAGTTGAAATTTTTTAGCCCCCCCCCCCCTGCCCACCAGACATATGGAAATTTGGTTTTCAGCAGATTTGGACTCAGCATCAAAAGTTAGAAGTTGAAATTTTTTTACCATCTGCCCCACCCAACATAGGGAAATTTGGTTTTCAGTAGATTTGGATCCAGCATCAAAAGTTGGAGGTTGAAAATTTCTTACCCCCCTCCCCCCACTGGGCTAGGGAAATTTGGTTTTCAACAGATTTGGACATTTGGACTTGGTTATATGCGGAACCATTTTGAGCCCCATGCGAGGGTGCCTCGTTTCAGACCTGGGGTGCCTGGTTACTTTTCTTGCTAAAAATCTGTGTATGCGACTTGGAGGTGGTGGTGTTCCTTTCTGCAAAAAGATTTTTGATGAACAATGCTCGGGTTTTACAAAGAAGCAAAGAAAGTTTTTTCTTGGCCTACGTAGATAGTTTTTCTTGTTGCAGTAGCACTGAGCTGTCTCATTAGTGTTAGAATCTAGTTAGGCTAGGTTCATCAGGGTCTCATTGGCAGGCAATGAGCAGTCCACAAGCATTACCACCATATGAAGCTGTTTTCAACTGCATCACTGTATTTGACACTTCAGGGTAATTGTATTCGCCTAGTGCATTTTCCTTTTCTTCGAAACGGTGTAAATTGTACAAATATTTGGGTTAATGTATTCCACAGGCATACATGCAAAATGTAAAAACAGAAGACCATTGTGAAGGACACCCTCATGTAAATAATATCTATTTTGTTGTTTATTATTGAGAGAAAATGTATTTTATGTCCAAAATTGTTTTCTCAGCGCAAATGTTCACAAAATGACCAAATACTGAGATTTCTTGTCATATTTTGACCAGTTGTCAAACCTTTCATGACTTTTTTCATAGGAATAATTCAGCTGAACTTATCTGTCTTCTTAAGATCGTCTTCTGATCAAATTTGCAATTCAGGGCCATGTTATATTGATGTATGGATACTTTTTTGGGTGTGAAATGAGTCAAATGCATCATAATCTGTCTTACTCAACTTTCCATAATTGAGTTAGAGCCACCCAAGGGAATGGCCACTTTGCCTTTCTTCTCTGTAATAATGATCTGAAAATTGTCTTAATAAACGTATCGAGACGCAATGCATATCTGGGAAAATAAAATTGACCGTAGTTTCAAATCTTTTCTATGAGAAAAATTGTTAATGTTTAGCATTAGCAACGTTATGAAGTCTTGTTTCTTACATTAAAGGCCGTGTTTGCTAGAATTTTCTTTTTGTAGATCTGAATGATGTAATTTTAATTGCCAACTTAAATGTGAACGAAGAAGGTCACATTATTGATACTAAAATTATTTATGGTTACTTGGAACTTGAAAGTGTAAAAACTAATCTTGGTGGGCCCCAGTAAAAGCTGGTCTAAAGTTGTCAGAAATAGCGCTACCACTGTCCATCAATGGTTCAGTGCATAACGGATAGGATCCTTGGCTTTGTGTTTATATGGCACCCAAACGGGAACTGAGGTCTCTGAAAATGTGTGTGTGTTGGTATGGAGACACACATGAATGAACCCATGTTGTCCATGAGAACCAAAAGCTAATCCACATTTGGACAATGCAGAAGGAGCTCTGGGTAAAAAAAAGCCTCACAACAGACTGTAACCTGTTTACATTTTCTTGTTTTACCAAGCATGAAATGTGCATGACATGTCTGTTTTGGAAACTAGTCTGTAAGGCAGAGGAGTCATGACACCATGTGCTCAGGCATTTGTGCCTAAAACTGGTTTTTAAAAATAGTACTGCCACTGCCATTTCTATGCAGTGAATAACCACAAGGGGTCATGTCTCTGTGGTTATATTTACAAATCCTTGTGTATATACACACATTTGTTGGTGACTCGTAGAGTTACCTAAGTGGTTCGCTTTGGTCTATGTTTGAATGTTTCACATTTCAGTGTAGAAAGGTCACCAGACATGAACGTTGAAACCAAACCAGAGATCTACATTAGCAGAAAGGGAAGACTCGCACACCAATGTTTAAGTACAGCAAGGTCGCTATACCTAAATGTTGGTTAGGGGACCCATACCTCTAGTTTTAGTGCAGAAAGGTCACCACACATGAATGTTGAAACTGAACCAAAGTTCCAATTTCTCCCACAAGTCACCTGTGTGTAATTCTTACACTTCCTGATATTTGTTGAATTAAGAGTTCACTCGTAAGTACACAAAGTTGACGATGCTGAAATCGAAGGTTTACATAGTGGAAAGCAAAAGAGCAAAGAAAGTTGCCACAATATTTACTGCTTGTATATCCTGATGATAACTCGGTCCATAAACAGTTTAATAATGGTTCTCAAAGAGCATTTGTTCAACTTTAGTCACAATTTGGTGTTCAAAGCACGACCACAAAAAAATCTAATTTACAACCATTATAAAACAATTTATTGATCAGTAAGTACCGAGGATCTTCATGCAAAGATCATTATGCATTGAAGCTTTATCAATTTTAGCCAAATCATCTGATTCATTAGGGTTTTCCCCAAATGGAGCAGAACTTTCATTGAATTCACTGAATTCAGTGAATTTACACAATCTGAGAAATCACTGAAGCATGAATTGTGTTCAGTATAAGGATCTGCTCTGGTATCTGTGTCTTTGTGGTACAGTGGTATCATCTCTGTCTCTTACACAGGAGGTCATGGGTTCCAATCCCACAGCCATCAGTTTTGTTTTTTAAATTTTTTTGTCACTGAATTCAGCAAATTCAGTGAGAACAATTAGGGAAAACTCCATTAAACCAATTGGTGCACCAACAAAATACAAGTTAAACACCCCTTAACCAGCCCTTGCCAAGTTAGCTGACAGAGGAGAGCATCCAACTGGAATGGCAAATCCCTAGTTCTATCATCCTGATGGTAATTTTTTTGCTGAATAAAATTGGTCGGTCTGTTCTAACCTTCCTCGAACATTAATCTGCTCCAAAATTGATATTGATGTGATTTCACAATGAAAAGAAAGTAGATAGCTCTTCAAAAATTCAAATTTCAATTGACTCTAACCTTTATCAGAATAGTATCTAAACTGAAAGAACCTAGATCCACATCTTAGCCTTTGATGCACTGCACAGAAGTGGCAGTACTATTTCTAAATACCAGTTTTAGACACAAATACTTGAGTATAGGGTGTGTTAACTCCTCTGCCTTAGAGACTAGTATCAATAATGTGACCTTCTTTGTTCACAATTAAGTTGGTAATTGAATTTAAAGGTCCAGCCAGAACAATAGAAAACCGCGCCGGCGTTGTAGAATTAAAATTACTTGATTCAGATCCATAAAATAAAAAATTTATCCTCTCTTGTATGGATAACCCGTCTGAAAACTAGGCAAGATGAGAGTTAACTTGAGTTAGCTTGATTCACCGTTTGGTCAAGTCCAGACAAATGCATTCCATGGTTGTACTTCGTACCATAGATATCGGTGGAACATGTCAATACCGGGTCTCATTGATACATCAGAATTGTTGAGATTTTTATTGCTTGGTCACCTAGTTTCATACACTTGAAATTTGCTAAGAGGCAATAAGTCTCGTAGATTTTGTCCTCAGCTCATCATTCCTCAAAACCAGTAACACGACAAAGATCACGATTTGATTGCGAGTCAGGTATCGTTGCAAAGGGAATCCAGTTTAAAATCTAAATGTTCAATTCCAGCTGCCAACTTTGCTGCAATATCATCTCATCTCGGTAATTCAAACCTCTTGGAAAATTCAGTAATGACCCAGTCTTTCAGTAATTATCCAACGTAAAACTCTGGTACGGCTTTGCAGAAGAAATAGAAAATCATCAACCAGAATGTTGAATGCATTCAGATCTATGTTAAAGGAATGAAAGTGTTTTATGTGTCTCCCAAATACATTTGTTGCATTGTAAGGCAACGATACATGCTTGGTAAATCACATTTCAACAATTGACTTTCACAAGATCCAACGCTAAACAGTGGCTGGGGTGACAGCTGCATCCAAGTAGAAACTGATTCGGAAAGCCAGTAGCATTTAAAAATCTAGTTTCACATGCACAAATAAAATGTACCAAAATTGTTTTCGATTCTAAAGCAAGCAGTAGTGCAAACTCTTATTGTTGGTACTTTTATTCGGTGCCAAAGAATGATTTGCATTTTCAGGAGACCAAATTGTAACGCTGGGTTAGCGTGAACAGAGTTATAAACCGACATTAGTGATATGATGTTCCTCGGAACAAATAGCTATCAGAATATGTATCTTTGAAAAGCATAATGCACATGGGATTACAGATCATGACCTTTACATGTTTGACCCAGATATGGGCAATTATACTCTCTTTGTAGTTGTAGATTTATGTCTTTTATGACTTTATTATGGTTGTCGAGAGGAGATACCAACAACCAAAACATATAAAGCATCCATGACTAACTCTCATTTTCTCCGTTTAATGCTGCAAGTGATCTGGAGTTTATATACGCGAGGGGACCATAAAATCCAACCCCTTTTTGCTAACAATTAAGGATAGCAAGGTAACTTTATCCAACATATTTCAATCAACCTTTGGATCGTGAACTGGTGTACTTTTTTCTGGAGTATTCCTCGTGGAAATTATTGCCTTAAAACACAGATAAATGAGCGGGGTCATGAAACCGTGATCTAATCCTGTCACACACAGGCCCAGTCTACATATTTTTCCTCTTTTTTGCGGACTTTCAACCAGTAGTAATTTATTAGAGGCAATAAACCTTCATTTATATTCTTGTTCTTGGTGTCCAGACTGCCATTTTGAATTCCGAGTTTCGCTTTGTAACATGTATGACGTAAAAATGGACTGATTTATTCTGGATTTATAAGTCTGGAGTGCGTAAGTATGTTGATCAAGATGGATACTTTCATTAAAACTGGGATTGTTCTGGATTTTAATGGGCAGCCTGGATTGTTGTTCGAAGGATTACATAGTGACGTCAATCTCGATGTCATACATCTTCATGTGGATAATGTGATTATGTTTGTCGCCGCAACCTGTCTAGACACCTTCTACGTGTTTCTGGTGGCCAAAGTATATTTTTATGTTTCCAGACGTGCAACAGATTGCGGACGTGCTTGACATTTTGACAAGACCATCGGCAACCAGACGTAAGACAGGTAAGTTCTTTTTCCTACTGTGATCTTAACTGTTTGTTGTGGAATTGCATTTCATCGTCCGTACATATTGAGTAGTTAGTCAAGTTGTTGAACTGAACATGGTCGTCGTGATAGGCAACATTGAAAGGATTAATCTCGGAAGATCAATTGATCTAGGACGTTTGATGTCTGCATGTCTGAGCTGTATTTAGACCATAGAGATAAATGTGTGTACCGTGTGTGTTTTTTCACACACGTGTTCTATTTATATCTATGATTTAGACATAGGTCCTACTCGTAAATGTCTCGCTCTGCTTATGCCAGTCGTGTTCTAGTATTGATGTAAACTGAAGCTATCATCGATAAACGAATTGGATGAAAGTAATGTAGCTTCAGCAATACCGGTTCTTCACTTACTAGTGTTGCAGCTAGTGTGTTAAATTGAGTGCTCTCATTGAAGATCACTGGCATAATTTCATAATTCGACATTTTACCTGAATGATGTAGTACATACATACAGAACAGATACTGGGCCGTTGTAGAATTTCAGTGTAGCATGCTGAAAATATGTGTAATTACATAATACGTCAATACGATGCCGTGGTATTAACCTAATCAAATTTTAACCATACCAAATTAATCTACCTAAGCTTCTTTCAGAGTAGATATGATATTTACGATTATGAAATTTTGAACCTACAGGTTTGGAAATAAAAATCTGTCTGAACCAGGCAGTACAATGGGAAATTTTCTGATTAATAATTGGATATTGTCAAACGATTTGTTCTGAGAACAAACAAATTTGACATACCAATTTCGAACAAATGTTAATAACAAGCCATTGACGGATCTAGGGGACACAAAATTTCTCCATTTTCATGCAGTTTTGGGAAAAATTGGTCCAATAATAGGTTGGCGCCCGCCCTTGTAGGAGTTGACGACCCCCCCTCTGAGAAATCCTGGATCCGCCACTTCAAGCAATCAGTTGATACAAAAATTTAATGGTCACTTTTACTTGACGGTATTAAAAGATTTTTTAGTGTACTTGTGTAGTATGAGGGTATATTTCCACATGTAATATTTGATGACTAGTCTGAGCAGTTTCTCTCAATTAACCAGCTTTTTCGAGAATTACAAAGTGAAAAATATGAAAAACGAAACAATTCACATGACGCGTCAGTTTTTGTGATATATTTGTCTGATTCCTTAGGCTAAGTGTGCCACCATAATTTCACATTTGCTGTAAAATTGCCAAATTCCATGTCTAACATGTAAGGTTCACATTGCGTACTTTATGGCTTGTTCAGTGCAGGGAAGTAATGAAAAGAACCCTGCAAGCCAAAAGTGCTTTCGTCACAAGGTCAAAACACAGGTGTCAAACACCGCCATGTTGTTTACATCGTTCAGTATGGACACTGGCTAGTATCTTGTGTGTAAACTGGACGTAAAAGGGATTTCTACATTTCTCAATGGTTCTCTGGTGTAAAGCAACAAAGCAGTAGTACGGTAACCACAAAGTTAGCATGCAAACAGATCGTCGCGTTTTAATTCTGTGTGGAAATGAAGTTACCAAAAATCTTGAGTATTCTCGGTTTTTTACTTTTTTGGAATATACGCTGCTTTGAATGGAAAGGGAAAAAGTGCTGTTCTTGTACATGTTTTGTGAAGTTCACCACCAACGCATGCTGTGACGTCATAAACATTTGCATGGCGAACGTTGTTTCTTAATTCCCCCCTACAGGTACCCTGTAGATCCGAATTTGTTAGTGAAAATAAAATCACAAATTCGAGTCTGCGGAGTGTTGTGTAGTGGTGACTGTGCAGCAAAGGCAATTCTCAACGCTGATTGGCTAATACTTAAGTTGGCGCTAAGTATGACAACCTGCTTTTATTTATCAGCTTTACACGATACCTTTTTTTCTTTATTCAGTGGACTCATTATTGTACCCATAGTTATCAAATTGTTGCAATAAAAACAAATCTTTAGAACAACTGAATCACAAAAGCGACTTAAATGTACTAGTTATGCAGTTTTGAAGCTTCGCAGCCTTAGCCTACGCTTAATTTTTTTACCCTAAATTCCGCCTTCGAAACATTTCTAAATGAATAACTTGAGAAATTATTAAATAGAAAAATTACAAAATAGTCACCCATGTTCTGTTCAACATGTACGCATGGAAACATGCCACATAGGTCTAATTTGAAACAAGCAACGACTACTGTAAGCTACTGTGGGATTCTTCCCATTTTTGCTTTTACATTACCGTAATGGTTCTGCATGTACAGTTGCTGACACAAAACCTGCATACGTTAAGTGCAGTAACCAAAATAATTAGATCTTCATGGTTATTATTGTTGCATTATTGATCAAATTTGGAGTGGTCATTTATCTCAAGTGGTAATAGTCCATAGAATCTAATTTACAAAAGTAATGACCCTATACGTTCGCTTTGCGCCACCTGATCATGGTAACATCAAAATTTTGTAACAAAAATTCACTCTTGGGTTGAAAGTGGTATCTATTTATCAACAAAGGCATACTGCTCAATATTTTTAAGTAAATTATTATTTCTATATTTTAACCTGATATAATTGATATTTCTATGAAGACTAACATTGAACACGTGCTTTTGCACTTAAAGGACAATTTATTCTCTCACAATAATAAATTTGTCGTTCACTCTTTGAAATGAGCTTCAAATTTTAAATATGTAGCTAATGGCATTAAATGAACAAATTCCGACAATAGTAGAACTGCTGATATGCTGATATAACACATTTTAATATAAAATTTGTTTGGTTCAGACTTAAATTTAAATGATTTACACACATATTTTCACTTTGAAACTTTTTTTCCGGGGAATTAATGGTGATAACTATTCAACGTAAAACAGGACACCAAACCCATCAGTTCTGAATTTAATTAAAAGGTAGATGTATACAGTACGGACAATAGATGGCTTTTAAATAAAAATACAAAGTCACATTGAAGGATTGATTTTGGCACTTCTAATCATGGTGACATATAATTAGAAGGAATTGATCGTTATTATGGAAATGTATCAAACCAAAGGTATCCCTCAAAGTTTACTCAAGCGAATGTCTTTGTCTCCTGTTGTGATATTCAGACGCGTGGATCCAGGTTTCAAAAAGAGCATTCCGCTTGAAGTTATCAAATGGCAGACTTTAAGTCACTTAGTAATTATTTATCAATTTATTTATTTTCTGTTGGGTTTGAAAATTATTTTGTGTTTGGCAGGCCCAGCTGAATACATCTATTTATGGATTAGTTTTTATAATGTTTGGTGTTTATGCAATTGTAATTTATATTTTTTCACTGCATGATTCCGTTAGATGTATAATATCGACAAGTTAAGCATATTCCTCCTTGGTAACGACACTGTTACAATGTTCTGGACCAAACTTTGAGCATTTGCTCGTTTTGTGCTTTGAAAGATTGTCAATATCGATTGAAACTGGCCACAACATTTTCATTCAGTAATTCCAGTAATACATTAGAATTTTGGTGTTCAGCTGGATCCGTGACTATTGTTGGTATCTTGATGGAAGCAGATGTGCTGGGGGTTGCACCTATGTGTCCCTCCTCAGGTCCCTTCGGGACTTATCACCCCATCAGTCTCATCATACTGATAGTATCTTCTTTCTTCTTCATATTCTATTCTGAGAGCCATTTTGGACACTCAAACACACCTTTGAAGAATAAAAATCGCAGAAATAAAAATGTATACAATGTCGCAAGGCAGTTTTCTTTTCACATTAAATTTTCTGTAATTCTAGAAATTGTTAGATTTTTTATGAGAAAGAAACAAAAGGAAAGTAAACAACGGCGGGAAATGTCTGGATTTAATTGGACAGTATTGCTTGAGGTGTTACACAACTTTTCGTGGAATCGCCTCAAATATGAAAAGTACCGAAAAGACTGGCTCATTTTGTGACCTTGTTTTACCTGCTTTTTTCTTACCTGTGCATTTTTCAATTTCCGTAGAAGACTTGCTTTTGCTCTGTTTATTTTAAAAGAGGTCACCGGAATTGTGAGATGAATTTAGAGTGTAGTTGTGAATGTGTTTAATTTTAATGGAATGCAATGAGGAATACATGAAATTGAAACTGATGTTGCTTCAATCAGACAGAATAATCTGTAGTATAATTAACTACCCATCACAGATCTACTCTTCCTAATCCCATCAGCATGACCTCGAAATCCAACGTCCTCTTTTCAGTTCAACACCAGTTCAACCAAGGTCAGAGCGGGTCAGGTCAGGCCACCGCAACCCATCTCGAGGACCCGTGACCCCTTGACCTGTCTCTCACTGTCCATCGCTGGCTGCTGGTCCCTTCTTCTCCGCAGTGATTTTCCGACCTCTACACGTGTTTGGAACCTTGTTACTTGATGATTCATCTCAAAATTATCTTGCCTAGAAAATAAAACATAGTACTTTTTTTTCTTTTGCGATAAGAGTTTCTACAAACTCGGACTGATTCTGCCAAACCTCTCAGATAAAATGGGAGCATTCTGTGTGTAGGTCAATATGCACTAAGAAGTAAATAAATATGGGATAAATGGTGTCTTTAATTTGTATATTTCTTGGCATTTAAACCGAGTGATCAATTAAAATTAGCCAGCCTTCTTCTCATATTTTGCTCTGTAAGACCTCGATTCAGAATCTATCAAAATTGTCATGAACCGTATCATTTCGTGTCAAGGTTGTTTCTTTGCGTGTCTCTTTCGTAAACTATTTACTGTAGGTAAAATTTAAATGCTTTCCAACCAGTTCAATCTCCAAATAGTATAACAAAGTCACTGGTGAACATAAACGGGGCTGACACGAACACTCACCTTCTCAAATTCTTCAGACAATATTTAAGTAGACATTGATCTGTTCAAAACTTTTTGGGTTGAACTTCAACTACAAATGAAAGAATTATAAATTCTATTTAGATTCATTAACCATATCTAAAGTTATTTTACGTGTACAATGTACATCAAGCGTGCTTTTATCCAATCCTGAAAAACGACATGACAAAATGAAATCACTCAAAAAAGTGCAAAGAAAAACAGAATTAAAAACTGCGTCTTAATATGAGGCCAGGTATTTAGTCTGAGACCCATTTTCAGAAGCTTACTGTCAAAATTAACACAACCATAGAAATTCATTGGTGAAAAATAGATCTAGGTTGAGATGGAATTTATCTTGTGACAATGCATCATGTGGAATTTTATTCAATCAAAGCGTATTTGATCCATTTCTTTTGCATAATTTTGCAATGGCATTTTTTTCATGAAGTGTCTCTCAGCTGGCAGCACTGGCAAAGCTCTCCACCTGACAATTATGGAGACAAAAACATGACCTCCCAACTAGGTGTTGCCTTTATTGGCTTTAAATCCACTGGCACATAAAAACAGTTTGCCAGACAGGACTACCATCTGGTGTTAGTTTTATGAACTATTGAATTTACTTTTGAATTTATTCAGTCAAAAGTACATTTTATGAACTATGTTGCATTCAAAAATTCCAACAAGTAGTCAATCGAAATTCTATTTTTATTTTATTTTCATTGTTATGAATTATACTATGTATTGATTGCTTTGTGAAGTGACGCAAAGACTTTATCAAATAAAGTATGGAAATAACACAATATCAAGAGGACAACAAAGAATTCAAAGCATTATTTAACAATTCGTCACCGACATATATATTTTTACATGTACTTTTTCAATCAATATTTGGCGATCTCATCAATATAGCTTTTCCAATAGTCTTTGTACAAAATGCTCCTAAAAAGTAACCTAAATAGTGTTTGCTCAAATAATTTGACATTCAACAAGTGTTGTAGACAAGATTCAGTGCAAAATCGTTAGATTGTTGCCTGATACAGGAAACAAGGCCACGCTATGACTCCAGATATTTGCTGGATGTCTCCCAACTTGTACTAGAAGAGACTTCATACCCGTAGTTTATGGAGGTAGTTTGGGTGCAGTGACATTATTGATCAGGTTTAACCTGTTTAATCTTCGTTCATTCTTTTTTTTTTCAACGTAGTTAGTATTTGCCAAAGTTTATGAGTGCGAATATTATTTTCAATTTGTTGAGTGTACAGATGAAATCCTTTTTCTGATCCGTGTTCCTACCAGGGATAATGATCAATTTCTACCATCTGTTCTTGATCCCTTCTTACTTCTTGAAGTTATCTTCGTTGGGCTTATTTCCAGAAAACATGGCAAAACTTTTTGGGTGAGGATGCGATATTTTGTTGATGATCAAATTTTTCATAATACAAGTTGACCTGATAATGATGATGATAATGATGAAGGAGTAAGCAAGCATATTCAAACTTGCATCCATCGTGTTTATAATTTCGTTCTCCATCATTCTTCCTTCTGTCCTAACCAAATCTAATTTCATTAAAATAGATCTAGAGAGGCTTGTATTCAATATTTCTTCCTGCTGGTTCGGTAAAAATTTAGTCTTGTAGTTATTATAAAGTTTTTCAAATGTTTATTTTTCGATATCTTTATATATACCATGGCTTGCGAAGTAACAATTACTTTGCTTAGGACTTTCATGTCACAGAAGATATTTAGGCCTACTGGTAGTATCATGATACTCCAGAAGGTTCTTCCTCGAAAGTCCGATAAGTTTTCTCAATAACGCTATATTTGATGTCTGCAATAGAAAATGACACCGATAAAAAGGAATATGAAAATGAATCAAGAGGAAAAGGAAAACGTCATTGATGACGGTACTTCCTATCATTTCTACTAATGTAGTCCATGAAAACGTGGAAGTTTTGAAAGTGAAAGAAAGATGTGGGCCATAGTCCACCATTATCTGTGTAGATGACACCTGAAACGGGGCCACACATTTAAACACCGCTGGCCATCAATTATGACATGATGTACATGTAAGTAAATGATGTCCTGATTCCCGAGTTCTTCTATCGAACTTGTTCACCTTAAGAATGGCGAAAAGTGGAGTTGAAGGACTAAACAACTGAGTTTTTCACGATAAGCACTGTCAGATCTGACAGATCTAGAAGTGGATTTCTAAAATATGCTGTTTGAAATATAGAATAGTTTTTGAAGTGTATGCATTCTAGCTGAGGGTCAATTAACTCGAGTAATCTTTACTTGTAATATTTGAACTACAATAATTTCAAAAATTAAACATTATATTTCTGTCAGATCTGACATATTGCCTTATCGCAAAAAACTGGAATGGTCATGTTGTTCAATACAATCTTTTGATTTTTATTGGTCTTTGAATTCTAGGAGATGGTGAAGTCATGTGAGAATTTAAATAGAAAAGTTCCTTTTTATTAGTTGAAAGAAATTATTGGTAATGAGTCTGGCTTTTTTGCCAGGGGAGAAGAATACAATAATGGAGTTTCTCCTAATGGAACAGAACTTTCAATGAATTGAGAGAATCTGAAAATACAAATGAAAGATGAATTAGGTGTGGAAGCATGCTGATTCTTACGCAAGAGATAGCAAGTTCGAATACTCCTTTTTTGAAGAAAAATATTCCATATAGATTCTGCAGATACTTTAGAATTCATTTTGTAAAAACTCGAATAAATTTTTGGAAGCTAGTCATGAAACATATTCCAAACAGACGACTTAGTGCAAAGAGCTGTGCACTTGTCTTGACCCATATTTGTGGAGGTATTCTTTGGGGAGGGAAATTTAATCAAATGCTCCAATCTATTGAAGTGCTGCATTCTCCATACATGAGCCATACAAAGGCCGATCTTGGGCAGATTGTACAGATACGCTGAGATCTTTTGAAAACGGCTTGATGCCTTGGAGAGGGACTTTCGAAAGGGTCAGGTCATTTGCATTTCTTCTTCTTCGTATTTCTCCTGAAGGTTCATGGTGCAGTAAGAACTCATACACTATGCAAGAATGCTTCAGAGAAAGTCTCTCCCTCTGCACCTGACCTGCAGCTGTCCTCAAGAGTAGGAGGAAGGGAAGAAAGTTGCAAAAAGAAGAGGGGGACAAGAACCCGAGGATTATCCTTCAAAAGAATAGGTTCTTCTCCTCCATCATCTCCCGTTCGAACCACTCTAACTTCAGGTGACAGTTTGTTCAGAGAGCTTTGTGTCCTCTCAGCTTGTTCCATTATGATCCCATGTTAATGGCTATTTGATTGGCTTCATTCATTCTCTTGCTATCTTTTCTTATTCCACTTGGCTGTTAGGTGCCTTGTTTGTTATCTAGCTTCTCAGGGTTCCTAATGAAAGGAATGAAGGATCTGTAGGAGATTCTGTTTGGCAGCGTATTAAGGTCTTCTGAGCAAGAACTAATCCAGAATGCTCATTTATTCATTTACACACTTGGACACCTAGCCTATTCGGTCTAACATTACTCAACATACGATCACATCTTAGAGAATTTATGATAAATATTTCTCCCGGTTATTAGATGCAGCCTTTTCATATTTCTTATTGAAAATTGTCCTCTCGTACTAGGCAGACCATTCAATTTGCATGAAATGATACTTGAACGTTGTTATAATTATTTCCGAACTAAAATACATTGGACTTTTTGTTCAAAATGAAATGAAATGATGAAATTGCACATCATTATGCAATTCAACAAATTTATACAATGAGAAGTTCATTTCAGGTATCACTGTCATTTCCTTCCATCGACCCCGTGAAGTGCCATTTCATATTACTCATTCCTGGCAGGTAGAGGCACAATATTCTAACATGAAATCAAATTAACTGGGTCATTGCAAGATAAATCACCAAGTTTGGAAAGCCTTTCGCACTGCCTTTATATGGCATTAATTCCTTTTACTCCTGACTTGATTTGTATGCATGTGGGTGAGGAAAGAAGGAAATTCGAGGGTATACCCTTTGGACTGCTATTCCCTACTCAGGAGATTTGGATTATCGTGGAAATTAGCTGTAGGCTCAAGAGGCAAATCTACATTGAACCCTCAATGCATCTTGATTACAATCATTGGCATAGCTCATCTATCTCTCGATCGACACAGTCTGATCGAATTGGATCCCTCTTTGGATCTTTGTACGCATGCGCAATGGACTTATAACCTGGTTTCTGAACTGGGCACAGCACTCAGCTTCAGCCTTGAAATTGAGTTGATCAACTCTGAATAAGTAAGAGAGATACTTAGTTGTAATGACAGGACTATTTTTCATTCGCCCTCACCTTCTCTGCCATTTCTCTCACTTTCATCTCATCCAATGCATCCTTTTCATGGCAAGGATAACATTAATCATAAAATTCTCCCTCTCTCTATTTTCAGACCTGTTAGAAGAATAAACTTTCATTCCTACCTTTAGTAAGGACTAAAATCTATAATGCTTTCATATCTTTCTCAAAGGTATTTTCTTAACTGCCTCAAAATGCAAGAGTTTCATTTTCTACTCATTCAGTTTGGGTCTATTCAGGACTGGCGTTTTGCCATGTACCAACGTTATTTTCCTCTTTTCCCATTCTCACACAAATGCGCAAGTTCTCATTTTTAAATATTTAGCTTACCATGTTCACAAATATGTTAATATGGGGAACATCGAAGTTGAGTCATGCAATGTATATGTTTATATTACTTTTAGAGAGGAGACGGATTGGAACTGAAAAGGATTCTTTTTCTTTTTTTTGGAAGGTGAAGTTTGATATATAAAAAGCGAGTTGGATGCTGGAAACAATTTGTTGGTTAGCAAAAGAGGTTGAATTTTCTTGTGCATAATTCACGCCTGTGGCAACTGGTAGTGCTTTTTAATTATCATCTATAAATATTTTAAACGGTTTGTCAGTTCTAATAATAGCTAAACTCGATACGTTCAGCAGGTTTTCTTTACCAGTGGTTGTTAATTTTCTGTCGGTTCAAAATGACAGAAGAGTTTGTTTTAAATTAGCTTTTTGCTGATAATACTAATTGGTTCTAATTGGAAAATAAATGGCAAATTTGTATGCATGGTCTTTCTCAGATTTGCTTTTAGAACAAATATTTAGATCTAGTATGTGTTATATGTAGCTGTCAGAAAAATTCACACACAGATCTGTGGTAGAACCAAAGAATGTTTCCGCACTACTATCATGCAAAATAGGCACAATAAAAATTTATAAAATAAATGGACTTTTTATCTTTACCAAAGGGAATAATTATAGTGGTGACATTTTCAAGTTCAAGTCTACAACAAGCAATTTCATTATTGTTGTATTCCTTGCAAATCTTGACCAAATGGGTCAATTACATGACGGAAAATTAAGAATCTATAGGTCCAAGGAAAAACTATGCTTAAAGATATTTACCTCTCAAAATAATTTTTACATACAGTTCTTTTCAATGAATTCAGAAAGTTACTATGTAGTTGTGGAGTAACAGGAAGAAATACATAACATGAGTCTACGAAAGAAAAGACCACTCCAAAATTTCGATCCATTTCACAATTATTTTGAATTTTTGTTCGGTGCGAAAACTGATGGATTGCAAAATTTTGTGTGAGGCACAAGAGAAACTATGCTCGTACCTCCGGGTCCATTTGTATCCCTCATACACGTACTGTCAAAATCGATTGCTGACCCCATTCTTTCATTTTGTCAAAGTAATCTAGGTTTTCCTGGAACTGTGAAGAAAGTAGTTCCATCTTCTCTGAACATGGCTTGTGAGAAATATTGAATTTGCAATGATGAAAAGAAGATCGATTTTTTTCTCCTTGAAATTGCTGTTTACCAGATATATTATTTTTGTAATTATTGTTGAAACCAGAGCAGAAAAACGTTTCTATTCAGGAAATATGCAGCAAAAATAGTAATGATAAAACATGCGATACAGGTAGTGACTCCTGGTGGTGTGCCACTGAACTCATGACCAAAACAAACCATAAATAAAAATGGAGGACATTTATGTTAGTTTTATGTGCAATTTTGCAGGCATAATGGCTATCAAACATACACCGAGAGTGTTAAGGTCAATTAGAGAGAGCAAATAGTACATACACGATCACATCAGAAAGACACCTGGCATTTAATTTCTCATTTATTATTTTTGTCAACACTTCTCCTGTTTTGGAATGCTACTTTTTTTTCAAAATCAATTCAATTCCTAACTTGTAATTTTAGAGCAACACTGCCACTGGATTATTTTGATGTGCTTTGCTGCGTGTATATATTTATTGTACCAATACAAAACGACACATAAACGAAGAAAAGCGTCCTTTATCATTTTATTGATCACTTTTGTTCGACATGACATTTAATACAACCAACACTGATAAGATTTTATTGTGATTTTGCCAGTGATATCACAGTACAGTTTCATATAATAACAGTGTCAATAGTTTAAACTCTTCAGATAAATGCAGTGGAATTAAAATTAGTCTAAAAATTGTATAATTGCATAAAATGATAGAAGGAAGCACCTGTTTTTTTTCTAATTAGCCACAATATATTTAGCGGTAAAATCTTACTCTAATTTTGAAACGAGTAAATAAAGAAAGAAATGAGAATCCCATCAGTTCCCTTGTTATCTTGCCAGAACATGTGTGTGACCTCATTGGTATCCAGGGGTTTCCAGCCAGTGACCCTGGGGCCTGCCACCAGCAGATCGTTCCTCGATAGGGCATGTTCTGGTTCTGGCCTGTAGCCAGAACACCAGCAAGTCCTAATGAACCGCGAAACTAGCTGATACCTCTGACGGATACGTGATCCCTATATTTTCTTTTAAAGATTGTAGCGTAAAATGTAGCTTTATTCTGAAAGCAGAAAGATGTTTCTTCACGTACAAAAGATCAAAGGGTCCTCTTTTCCCTTTGGATGGATAATCCAACAAAACATATTTAGGTGTGTATTGACTATATGTTTCGGAATTCTTATATTTGTGTCAGAGGAATTTTTAGCGCTTTATTATATATTCACAATTCTTCATTTTGTCTCCTCGGTCAAACGTCTTTTTTATCCTCCCACTTCCTGCTCAAGCAGCGTCGTTCATTCTTGTCCATCCCATACGTCTGTCTTAGACCTTCAAACCTGGCTACAAGCCACAACGCTCCAGTACAATGGCCGAAAATAAGAGATAAAAGGTCGGAATACATCAATCTTAAACCAATTTCAGATCCATTTTCTTGGTCATTATGAACGCATTTGCTCAGCTCACAAGGCTTTGAAGATTGGGAGGCAAGATTGTCCTTGAGTCGAGATTATTTCTGTCTTCTTCAATCAAAGATAAAATGGGACTACTCAAAGTATGGGCCAATAGTCGATGATGGAATGTCTTTGCAGTAGTAGCACCTCGTGTTTATTCTCAAAAATTGAAGAACCCTTTCTGTTCGTGTAATGATGACCGGAATCCAATACATTTTCATGCAGAAATATTGAAATATTGAATTGGCGTGGCAAGATTTTCAATGATAAATTGATTCTGAGATTGATTGCAAATTAAAGGTGAGAACAAAATAGGGTCAATTGATTGAAAATGTTCTTTGGAAACCCATAGAACAATAAATGAATCAGGCACCTGCGTCAATGTAGTCACAGATCTGGGCCTGTTGTTACTGTCTTGGTTGCTAAGATAAAGTCTTAATGCAATGTAGTGACACACTATTCTCTGTAAAGTGATAGATGAGTAGTCCTTGAGACATTGTGTGAGATATGAGACTTTGATAGTGTTCCCCTCTAAGGTGATGGAAAATCTTATGGACAATGCAATCAAAGTCAACTTGATTGAAATGCTCTAACATGATCATCTATCGCTAAAAACTGTGTTGAATAAAATGCTCAAAGTTGGTACACAAATGGGTTTGACTAAAATATAGAATTACATGAAGCTCTTTAGAATAGTAATGGAACAACTTGGTATTATCTTAGCAGGCTACCTTAATTTAAATAGATCTAAATTTTAAACGATCTCACATTCAAACATTAAAATTCCTCTGATGAGACGAGCAATACCGTTACAAAATGCTTGAAAACGAACAAAGACCTTTTTCTGAGGGTTGAAGAGTCGTTGAGATAGCTTATCGCACAAGAAGAAATGTCAACTTCAAATACACGACGTTTTATTTGACACCTTCAAGTGTGTTTTAAGAGTTCTTCAAAACCCAAAAAAGTTTACTTGTTCCACTAAATCTTATTTTTATGTGCACAATATATCCAACAGCAATTGAAATCACAGAAAATTCGATTGTCATGTTGTTACAAATTGTCTGCAATATTGGCGGTTGTGACCTCAATGTGAACTATAATGTTTGATTGTGATTGTTATTAAATTTGATGTACTAATATGCACTTTTATGAGAGAAATGGCCCATTTTCCCTTCATAATTTCTCCCTGGTGTCCCATGATGGTAACTGGACCATTTATGCACCAATTATAAGTCTATAAGGCTTAGAGAGTCACAGAGTGACTGTGCTGTGGAATTATTATGGTTTCTGGTCCAAGAAATGAGGGCCAGTCAAGTGCTTGACGATAAATCACAATTGAGAAGATTACAGACTATTTATAGTTTGTCGTGATCGTTTTCATTGCTTTTATGGTATTGTCTGAGCACGAGAGTCAGATTCACCAGTCATAATCATCATAACAACGACTCTATAAATGTGTCTGCTGCACTGATAGCAAAACCAGTCGTAGTATTCGAATGTTGTTTAGCTTTTAGCTTTTCAAATATTTGTTATAAATTTGATCTCATGGTGCTTCATTATTTATAGAGAAAAAATTACTAGCTATACCCAGTCAATGGCACTGGACAAGTTTTTCGGAAAAGTATATCAATTTCTGTTCGTTATTCTTCTTTCGTCTATAGACTTAATATGCATCACATGATAAAAACGTATCTCTAAACTTCAAGATACTTGATTTTTTATGTAATCTTGTGGAAACTTATGCATTCCAATTTGACGCAGTCATTAATACCTTCATGCGAGGCAATTTGCATACGATTATGAGCATGGGACTCGGAGAAAGTGCCTTGTCTTGTTCAGTAAGGCCTATGGTGATGGCGAAGGTGAAGGAAGGTTTAGAATTAGATTACGATTTACTATGACATGTCCCAGGCCCACAGCATCAACTAAACCCAGTATCAACAGGGGGAACACTGCTTCGCAATTTTATGCTGTTTATGGTGAATTATTCTGAATCTTAGGACCCAGAATTTATGTAGTAAACGTGCCAAGATTTAAAAGGACATTCATTTCACATTTCACCACCATGTTCTATTTCAAATTTTAAAAAAATATTTGGGAATTTAATAGAGAAATGGACTTAGATGGTAAAATAGGAAATAGGTGTTTGACAACCCCAAATAAAATCAAAACATATACCAAAGAGAACACCTGCAGAAAAAAAAGAACTTCACGCATAATGTCATAACGAAGAAACACCCTCTGGCGAAATACATGTCGCTTGATTCTGCATACGGCTACAACTACTACGAACACTACTACAACTACCGGATAACAGGATGTGTGGACTAGGCTTCCTGGAAATCCATTGCCTATGCAAGTCATTTAATCGTGATCCCCAGAGGAAGGTCACAAACCCACAGCAGAAAATAATGAGGAATGGAATTGTAGATAAACAAATTGCCATACGGAGATATGTCAGCTTTCCTGAAGAATATTGTTTTATTTCAATTCCTTTCGCGAATTTGCAGAGTGAACGACATAAATATTTGGGATGCCTTTTTCTGGATGAAAGTCGTCTTCCCTCGACTATTATTCAAAATTTTATAAAAGCAGGCCGGGCATAAAATATACCAACAGTAATCATATTTTATTCATGAAGTCTGTTCCAGTTGAAACATTTGTGAAAGTTTAGAATAATCCCAAAATAATAAAACGTGTGCAATAGCAGATGACCTAATACGAAAATAACATGTTCAGTTTGAGAAGAGGAAAGTGGCACTATTTGTGTGGTCCATTTAATGATACTGAGTATTATTTTACCACTATTTAGAATCCACAAATTCTTAGTAAATCTAGAGACATGGGAAAATGTCTCTGATCAGAATGTGAGAAACTTTTCCACTGCAGGCAGTGATCTTTCTGTTGAACAAAATTGACAGAAATCTTGAGATAAGTAGGGGACAATGATTTCAAGTAACGTTTAACATCTATCTACACCAGGAACTATTCAGTTTTCAAAATTACTCAACTTTCCTGAAACTGTTTTGATGTTTGGAGGATCCAAGTTTGGAAAAAATCTACCTGTGAACATGTTGACATAAAAAGTTGCAGATGCCCATCATTATCCATCAGAAGCGCATATTGACGATGTTTTGTTTATTTACACGGGTGAATCAGTGGCCTATATCATGACCACCAGTTCTTGTTGGATAGCGTTAAGTATAATGTGGTAGCAATGCTAAAATTAGTCATGTAGAGGTTCTGTTCTTTTAACGTTTTGCAAATAGAGTCTGTCTAGACACAACCAAACTAAGTTGAACTCTGAAACGGCTGTTTCAGCTACTTTTGTGATAACCCATTTATATGGTAATGTTATCATCATAGTTTGCTGTGTTTTTTTATCCTGCAATGGGTGCAAGAAGTCACAAGCCATGTTTTCTAAATGAAAGAGAATCATTTGAGTAT
>JBCAUG010103501.1:0-21734 GCA_038406175.1 Haplosyllis leylae | reverse complement strand
ACATTTGACATCTTTTTGACAATTTGACATCTTTTTTAACTTAAACCACCTCAGCCCGTCACAGGGCTATTTTTTAATGTAGCCAAGTATCTAGCTACCAGGCTATCTATCTTGGTGTCGATCTGGCTATCTATATACCCATCAGGCCATCTAGCTTTTGATCTCTTTATTTAGATCTCTTTATTCAGCTATCAAGCTATCTATCTGGTTGCCTATATCACTGAATCAAATAGGGCGCGACACAATACTGATGAACATTCTTGTTTAAAAATAGGGTTGGATGGAAATCATCGAACGACTATTTGTGTTTTCACTGGTCACCCTTACCAGAGAAGATTAATCCAAACGAGTCTGTAGAAAATAAGGTTGTATTTCAAGGTAAATTGCAACACAATTGTACTATTTTGCATAGTGACTCGTTCTCCGTAGGTAAAAGCAAACATATTCTTTCTGTTTGTAATGACTCTGATTGAATTTATTCAGAATCCATCACTTAATAAGATGTTATTTTATTATTCATGGAATTTCTTTTGCAACCTTTTGTTTTTGTGTACCAGCAAATACTTTACCAAAAGAAGATGGAGAATTTTACCAGTTCTGTTATGTGGCCTCAGGAAACCAGGTGCGAGGTGCCAGTACACCCTTCCAGGTGGGTATCAATGTCCAATGACCAGTTTTATGATTAACACCTGTATTGTGCCGATTGGAATAAAATCAAAGTATTCCGGATGTCCATGCGTATACTCCGGCTCGACAAACCAAATTCTTACCGCAGTATTCCTCCATTAATTATCATTAACCTATGGCAAAAGCAAAACGTCCTTTTTTGCGAGCACCAACTGTACAACACAACAAATTGAATTTTATGTGAGAAGTTTAAGGCACTGCTTCCTGCTTGTCGAAAGTATTCTTGGTGATATCAGTAAAAATGGCAATCACAAGGAAAAACGAATACGAATGCAGACTCATTTACTAGGCCATATCTTCTCTGTGACAATCGATGTAAATGCTACTACCAAATATATTAACACCCCCTTTGTTTGGAGGGTTACTTTTGCGTTTAGTCTGTCGGCATGCAACGCGATCAAATTCCAGATTTATTGTAAACTTTCAGTTTAAACGTCCAAGTTCTGACGATTTTGTGGAAGTCGAAGACGAAGAAGATGACATGATGGTCATAAAAACGAAAACAATAGTCCTAGAAGATGACCTAAAAGCAGCCAGAAAAGTGAAGGAGGAACTGCAAAAGGTGTGGTACCCAGTACAAATGACATACTACAGTTGAAGCAACAATACTGCTCTAAATGTTTTGTTTGAAATTGTTTCTATTGTAAACTGTCTTGACAGAGGATGGGCCTGTTAGAACAAGAGAGGGACTCATTGTTGGATAAGTTAGTAGATTACAATAAAATGCTTCATGGTGAAAGAATAGAGAGGGAACAGCTACAGAAGCAGTTGAAGGTATGTTTGTGCTAACTTCATTCTGAAAGGTTGGAAAGTCTAGATTAAAGGTAATTTGAATTTGAATAGGTTGTTTTAAGAAAATTTGTATTTGCACCAAATTATTGGATAATAGTGAAATAAATCTCAAGTTTTATTGTTAGGCTGGAACAGAAAAGTTAAGCTGTATGGAGAATGAAGTTAAAGACATGGCATTACTAAATGATGGTTTGAGAGAGAAAATTACTTTCTTGACTCAGGTGCCTGACAAAGTTGACATGTTAAGCTGCATTAGACTGAACGAAAACGAACATAAAAGCGACGGGGCAGCAATGGTCGATTTTCAAATTCCTCACTTGATTTGGCTTAGTGTAAATGCATCCCAACTGAACTTTTCTAATTTATGTATACAATTGAAAAGAAGGAAACTTTAAATGGCCAAAATCACGAAAAGATAAAAAAGTTCAATTATTTCTTTTTTGTAGGAAAAAGAATCTATTTTGAAAAGATTGGATGAAAATGAGAGGTACATCACCAGTTTACAAGAGAAAATTAAGGAATTAATCAACGAGAAAGACGCTTTATCAGGAAAAGTTAAATCCTTGGAACAAGAGAAGGAGTTATTTAAGGTAAACATCATTATAATGTGCAGTGGAATTCATCTGGTTGGTGTCAGCTTATTACTGATAATTGTCCCTATTAGCTAAGGAGCTAACAGCGCTCACGAGTTAAATTTCAGAATTTTGTTTTCAGAATCATTTTACATCATCAGAAGGTACAATTCAGGGTTACATGAAGGAGATTGATAGACTAAAACACCAACTAACAGCACAGGAGGAAGCTTCAGCACATCATGCCGCTGAAACATGTAAATACAAATCGGAACTTACAGAGATGAGCAAGAGATTGGAACGACAAACTGCTGTATCAAAGGCAGATAAAGTACGCATTTAAATTTATTTTGGCAATTTTAATTTGCAACATGCAAAATCTACATAGATTTGGGTAGAAATGACGTTCACAATATATCTTAATTTTAAGGATCACCTTGAAGGACTGAGAGAAAAGTTGAGAAACACAGAGGATAAGTTGAGCGCAGCTGAGCAATGTAAAACTTTGCTAAATGATGAGGTCACAGCCGTGCAGCAAGCCTACCAGAAAATGTCACAAGACCTGGAGGTACTTGTCAGATAAATCCAGCATTTCCAGAAACAAATCAAATAAAATATTGAACCCGTGTCATAAATTAAGTTTTTGTGGAATTCACGTCTTGCTTCAGAAATCCAAAATGGAGTGTGATACATTGCGCCAACATTTGTCCTCCATGGAAACTAGACATGCTGAAACCGAAAAGTTATGGAATCAGGAAAAAAGCCATTTACAAAGACAATTGGAACAAAAGGAAAATGTAAATATAACGGTTCTGTCACTCAATGAAAAGATATTGGGTACGTCTTGGTCATTTGAATTGAGAAAGTAACAACTTTTATTATTTTGCAGGAAATAGCACAAGAGTTGAATCAAATTAGAGAACAGTTGAGAACTTCAGAAGAACGCCATACTGCGGATAAGGACGGATCTTTATTTGCCCTACAAACAGCACAGGCACATTTGAAGGAAAGATATGCTAGAATGAAGAAAGAAAATGCAGAACTACAAAAACAGTTAACAGAATACAACCAAAAACAGGTATTTTGTACTTGATTGAATATGATGATCACATTGATTTTTGGGTTAGGTTTTCTCAGTTTGTGAAATAGTTAAGATCTTTTTTGTTGTTTCAGAACAAATGGGAAACAGCTGAAAGAGATCTGAAAAGAGAAATAGAGGATCTTAAAGAGAGACTTAGTATGGGAGCTGAAGAGTATAAATTGCGATATTTGGAGTGTAGGAAATTACAATCGGATATCCGAAAATTACAGAAGCAATGTAAGTGAACATATTCACAGAAACTTGGTCAAGAAGGAATACTGATGGCCTTTAACACTGCTCGATCACAATTCCCAACTCTAGTCCGGGAAGGTTACGGTGAATGTCAATCAGATCGGCGATGAGCACAGAATCGATCATCAATACTGAGACCAAAACCATTTACATGTTCTCAAGAGTAGTTTTCCGAATCGGGAATGATACCGGTTATAAATTTACAGACGGCTTTGACTGTAACTTTACAGATGGCGACCGTCTGTAAAATTGCCAGTTTATCATGGTCAAAGCCGCCTGTAAATTTACATTGCCAGTCGATGTAAATATTTGTCACCGTCTGTAAAGGGGGGCTTGCGAAAACGGGAGTTTCTGAAACCATTACACCGGGGTAGCTGTTTTAGTCTTCAGACATTTCTGTTATTTATATGAATTAGACTAATCACAAAAAAGTATTTCAAATTTGATCTGCTTGATTGATATTGATGGAAAATTACACTTTATGACAGTGAAGAGAAGCCAATCTGTTGACAAGACAACGGAATGTGCCGCAACCGAAACTGAGCGCGTCCGGAGCGCGAGTGTCGCCAGTGCGACCGACCGCGTGGAAAATAATAGCGTTGCTTTAGAAACGGATAAAGTGGCTAATACCAGCGTTGGCATGGAAACTGAGAGAGTAACGAATGCTCATGTCGGATTGGAAACGGATAGAATATCCAACGCAAGTGTTGGTTCAGAGACAGAGAAGGTAGTCACTGTTGAAGCAGACACTAACACGACTGTTGACGGTGAGAACTGTTTGTATGTTGGGTATTACTTAAGTTAGTGCAGACTCTGAGGTATATCTGATGATCGTTTGGAAGAAGTTCACAAACAAGTTAGCAATCAGAACAAGGGTATCACTATTATTAACAGAAAAATTATCAAAACGTGACCAGAAGTAGTTCACATTTATCAACGCAAATTAAATAAATGTCAAGAAACAAGAACTTTCGATTATATTTTGCAGAAAAACTTCAGGCTTGTTCCCAAACTGAAGAGCTTAGTATAGCTGACCTAACTAATACAGAGCTGCAGGCGCAACTGGAAGATCTGGGACTAGAATTAGACAAGCGATACAACAAAAAGCAGAAATACAAGCAAATGTATATGGTAGGCAATAACTAAAGTTAAAAGAATCTCGTATCTCAAAAATATAATGAAACATCGAAGATACCAAAAGTTTTCAATATTTTTAACGGCCAATTCTTATCCGTCTTGAAATTGAAAAGGATAAAAGTCTGTAAGAAGTTCAAAGAGAAGAAATTTATTTTGACAGACAAGGATATTCAGACGTAAAATTAAACATGAAACCTATTTAGCAACATAAATATATGTCGACTGTTTTGTGAGTCTGACTTCGCATGGCTCATACCATGATATTTGATATTGATCAGAATTGCTCCAAAAAATTTACTTCCGTGTTTGCGTTTGATAGGATGAAAAAGAAAAGAACACATTCTTGCAAAAACACTACTTCGAAGAATTACTATCGAAGGACGCAGTAATTGAAGTGAAAAATAAGGAAATCGAGAAACTGCGCAAATTAATTCAGACCATGAGAGTTGGTTACAAGAAACTACGAACAAAGGTAGGTAAACCTAAGGGTTTGTTTACACTTACTGTCAACGTCACCGTTTTTGTGAGTGGCACCTTTAATCTTTTTAATGTTATGTGTAAACAGCTCCATATGACTGCATTGAACCAATTTACAAATGGTACAAAAAACGGTGACTTTGACGTTGCGTGTAACGAGTCCTAAGGGATACAATACACCCATTTTAGTCTTGACGTAGCTAACGTTAGGCGTGTGCTTAAGTTCTAAATTTGGAAGAAAATATTTTGTGTGTAACTCTTTACATGTTAATATAACTGAATGCGTCATGCAACAAGAAAAGTCCTCGCATTAACATTACAAAACATACCGATACGCCCCGTCCGTATTCCCTTGCTGATCATTTCAGACTTTCTGATAATCCTGGACTAGCCCTAGACAGGGGAGGGGGTGGGGTGGAGCCTCCTTCCTGATTGGTCCCTCTTCTCATTCTTCCTGCCTTGTCCTTGGGGGAGGGATGGGGTGGGTCTCCTACCTACCTACATGGCTGGGGGGGGGGGGGCAGGGCAGGTCCCCTAAATACTTCGCCAAGGGAGCAGGTTAGGTCCCCTACTTCCCTGGGCAAGGAAGGAGGATCAAAGTGCATTTCCCACCCCCGTGAACAGAATCACAGACACGAGTGAAAACGTTACCTTCCTCAGTACTTCACACGTGGTCGGTAGTAAATCAGAACATGAAGAGTGTGTTCTACATTAAAGTAGAACGCAATGGCAGACAATTAGTCCATATTGAGCGGAGGCGCAATGTGGGTACAACGTAAGGAACCTTGCCCACATTATACCCCTAGTGATGCTACACTGCTCTAACTCTCAAGGATTTTTGGTTGAACACACACAACTATTAACAATAATAATATAATTTCAGCCTGAGGATGATCACGATGAAACAGATTGTAAAGCAGCCGCAGCAGAACTTGATCCTTTGCTGGCTGAGGAGGATCCTCCAAGGACCTTGGAAGAACCTCTTACTCCACTTCCTCCACCGATGATGCCTGAAGTGTTACCTTCTGCCAAGGTGGCTGCAGTGAAAGCAGTTGTCACCCGTAAGTTAAACATTTGTTAGTTGCGTCATATTATGAAATAGTAACCATATTCTGTGAACTATTTTTGCAATTGCGTAGTAGTTTGCTGTTTTCAATTGAAGATACAACTAAGACCAAGTTTCTTTCACTAAATTTTAGGCAACTGTCTAGCATTGCAAGGTATTTGCGCCGAGTATAACATGTCTTTTATCTTATAAATTAGAATGCCTTTTCTTCAAGACTTTCAACTTAAAAATATTATTAATAACCAAGTATAAATTTCTACGATAACATGACATTAATCGAGGGGAACAAGGTGGACGGAAAAAAGAAGCAATAATTCATAGATTCCCCATTAATTTCCTTTAAATTCTATCTCGTACTTTTAAAACTTGTAATTCTCTAATTCGATGAGAAAATGTTCAAAGTATGAAAGTGTAATCATGTACGACGGTTTTACACCTCCAAGTAATTTACAAACGGGTCTTTTTCTGATTTGCCTATTTTGATTCAAGATCTTTGCCAATTTCATTTCCTTTCTCCATGTTGCGCACTAACTTACTTAATGCACCTTCTGTTGTCTAGTTAGGTACAGTAGAATCTATTTTATGATCACACTGGTCGACTATCTCCCTTTAAAAGTCAGACAACGTTGTGACATGTCGTGTCGCTTCCTTGTTATAGCGTTTTCGCACTACCTGACATACTAAAACCAATAAAAATGGCTTAGGTGTATGATGTTGACCACACAATTGTACACTTAAAGGCATGAAATGTAATTTTAGGTGTGAGGGCCCGGCAGGACAGGCATTACTATAGGGCTGAAGGTGTACTGATGCTGGCACAGCCGGCAAGTTACGAACAGATGTGCCAGCGCTGGAATATATGGACTTGAGGGGCTAAAGTATGCACCTTTGAAATATTCGGGATGATATATTCGCCACAAATATTTGACTGAAATATTTGCCTTCTATACTTGCCATGTAATTGGCTCTATAAAAAAATAAAGAATGCATGGAGATTGCTGTCATATATTTCATGCACTTTTGAAGGTGCAGAAATTTTACATGGACCTAAACAAGCATGCGCAAATTTTTTTCGTGGTTTTGAAGTTGCCAGACTGAACCATGTCAGGAATTGTCAATGGAGGACAATACTGTTATTTTTCAAGTGTTATACAGTGCTTTGCAAACAGCACTGCTGTCAGGAATAAGGTTCAAGAACATGCTGATGTCATCAAAGACAATGAAAGTAAGTGGCAGAGGTTTTATCATGTAAAAATATGAAATAATCAGTAGCTGAATTCGACCACAATATTTGGGATAATTATCCTCCACTACTTTTCCTAATACCAATTCAGGCCACAACCCATGTGTGCAATGTAAGATGGTAAATGTGTTCGCAATGCTGGAGTCAAACCCACCCAGGAGATAGTCACAGAATGACATAGTGCCCTTAATACAAGGTGCATATGTAATGACAATTGCAACAAAATGTCTACCCCAAATTTCCTAATTACATCTTAGTTGACAAGTTATTTCAAATTACTTCAGCCTTTGGCCTCATGCCATTCACCCCAACTGACTGTAGGGAGGTGCTGATCACAGTTATCCAAATAATGACAGAGTTGGCATTGGTATTTGAAGTTGGGATCACACAGCAATGTGAGTTACTTCTTGGCGGGACACCGGCAGGGCTGGCATCAATTAAATTGCATGGAATACTAGATTTCATAAGTAACTGAATGTTTGTATGCTGATGTGCCAGTGCACATAAGCTATGGTAGTTGCCGACAATACCAGTGTGCCAGCTTCTACATTTCCTAATTGAATTCCTTACAGTGAGATGTGGGCATTGCATGGGTATGGTCAACAACTATGAACGTGAAATACACATTGATATGCCTCTCGAAACCACAGACACAGCAATGTTTCTGACGGAATATGAATTTGCAACACAATTACAGGTGTACCATGTAAGTGTACATTAACTTCATTGGGTGGAGCATCATTAAATAGCAGCATTACAGCATACTAAAGAATGATTAATTATAGATGTGACAGAGTGGGGCATACTGAACAAACTTTGCACATTAACGGCCGTCTGCAGTTTCTCATTATGCACAAAGTTGGCGCTGGTGAGGTGGAACTGGTAGAGCACCTTGAAATAATGCATGTGAGTCCAGTAATGAATATTTCTGTCAAATATTTCAGTGCCTTCCATATCGCTTTATAGTCCTAAGCTAAATTGTAATGCCTTAATGAATATTGTCACTGAATATTCCTGTTGAATATTGCTGCTGAATATTTGTCATGTATATTGTAGTCAAATATTTCTTTGCATGAATTATGTAGCGTTGTTCTCATGATTGTAACATTACATTTTACAGCAAGACTATGCCCTTGACAGTTTCATCTAGTATGTAGGACAACTCCCAACAACCCACACCCGTAACCATTCTATTAGAGCCCACTACATAGGCTTCCATAAGATAGGTGACGACTGGTACAGATTTGATGACTCTGTTGTTCATAAAGTGGACTTGGCACATGCCTATTCTGTAAATCTAGTGTTTTATCATATGGGATCAGTACCCCAATATCAACCCACTGTGGACTTGGAGCACATACCCCTGTTAGGGAAAGCTATTATACTAAACCGCAAGAAATATGGACAGAATAGTGCTGACAGCAGTACTGAAAACACTCTCAATACAACAAACTCAGGTCCACCACCCCTCATTACTAGCAATGAAGCAGACCCTTCATCCCATAATGTATCAAGTTCAAGTCAGGTGCTATGCCCTGAGATACCGACATGGACACACAACCCTCCAGATGCAACAAGGACTTCGTTGTCTATTTCGACATTGACAGCCAATCATCAGGGGAAGAAGCACCACCCGACACAATGCATCCTGACACAGATTACATTCCAGAAACAAGTCGAGGTTAGAATTGTGCTGTATATTTGTGACAAATATTTCAGACTACCTCCAGTTACAATGCTTCAATAAAATGTACTTCTGCCTTCAGTCAAAAATACATGTGTCACACCTCACGAAACTAGGGAGGCTAATACAATGTGAACTAGGTGCAATATTCCAGTTCTCCATTGTGTGTTGGACAACTGAGGAAAGGCTATACAGATAAAGCCTTAATGCAATAGAAGGTAACTGTGTACTCAATGTAATAACTGTTCAATTTCTGAGACTTTACAATTAAATATTTAGAACCCTGACCAAATTACTTTATTCCAGAAGATAATTTGCTGAAGTACCGAGGCCCATATCTGCGCAGCCAGAGCAACACATGGCGGCATATGAAATGAAAGAATGGGAGTTCCATTAAATTAAGTTGTGGAATATATTTGCTGAATATTCCTATGGAATATTCCCACTGAATGTTGTTACTGAATATTTCATAAATGAAATCAAAAAAGAAAATTGTATGGTGATGTGCAGTACCGAATATTTCCCATGTATATTTAATGGATAATATAGTACACTAGGAATATGTATGACCTTGCCTTCAATGGGAATACCTAACGGCTTCCCTATAAGTGCTGCCTGTAGTCATTTCCATTGGAGTGGTCAACATGATATACTTCTTCCATGAAAATGCCTTGTACAGAATTGGATGGAGATGTTTATACTGCGCAGACAGATACCAATAGAGATTCCCATTCAGTTGTGTGCCAATTTATGGGTATCTGTCAGGCTTGGTGTCAGTGTCGGACAGTGTGAATACACCATTACGGTTAAGAGCCCATACATACAAGGTAACCATAAAAATGGGGTTCTGCTTCCTGTCTAACTTCCCTTTTAAGGTAAAGAGCCCATGTTTACCAGGTGATCTTAAAAAATAATGATCTGCTGCTATGTAATCTCAGGCACAATCTTCGGCATAAACTGTGGTGATTCCATGTTAATACATCAAGTTTCGTCATCGGCTATCAAAATAGCTAAGTTAATGCTTGAATCAAATCAGGTGAATTGTTATTTGAAGTTAACTGCTATGTGCTAATTCGTAGGCATATTGAAAGGTACTCAGAATAATTCGTAGAATACATAGTCATAGCGCAATCAATTACATTTATCCGACTTACGAGAGTAGAGATATCATTCCACTACTGTTATAGTTTTGAAAGGTTTTTCACATGTATCCCACAATCTTTTCAGTGGTGTTACACCTTTTTAAAGGCCTCAGCATTATTACATGGAAAGGGAGTTTTCGACTAATTTGGGTGCTCAGAATGATCCTGTAGCATTTACATGAACGGAAATATAAGTACATAGACGTACCCTGATGTGCCTGGGCCATCTTCAAATCCTCATGTTCACAATGTTTACTTATCTCTGCTGACAAAAATAGAAACAAAAAATCCCGTGGAGGTATTTTGCATGTGAGTGGAAAACTAGAAGTTACTTTTCAATAAGGACTCTCCATTATTTTAGCGCCAGTATGCGGTGATCAAATACACGAAGAGGATTTGATGAAACGTAGTTCCGTAATAACCGCACAACCACGGGCCAGCGGTGCACCCACGCCATCTGCACCAGAAGTAGAGGACGCCGAAGATGAAAGGTACGAAACAATTTGTTCAAAAAACAATGAAAGCCCATTTTAACGTTTGCTAACATTTGACTGTTGCAAATACTCTATTCATTCTGTTTGGTTGGGGACAATATAATTAATAGAAGGGTTAATTAGGCAGAATATGGTTCCTGATATTTGCCCTTGTCTTTTACGTAGCTGAATATTTTAACCATTGGACTGATATTGTTCACAATTTGTTCTCGTATTTTGGTGTGTATTACCCTGGCTAAAGAAACGTTTTACTTTTTAAAAACAGTTTCAATTTGGTGAAGCTTATTTCAGAACATTTCTGTTGTGGCTTACGTTAAATCTGTGTTCCTTTTAGAAAACACCACCTCTCCGATCAACGTGCTAATGGCGCCCCAATCACTAGCCCAAGGTATTTCCTTCTGAGCATGACCACTTACTGCCATTTTGCCATTAGGATTTAGTTTAAGTTTTGATTATGTTTTTATATGATATATGTGATTGATATGGGGTGTGCGATATGTGACAAACGTAGGTTGTAAACTGTAGCGGTTGGTGCACTGCTGGGCAGTGACAGAAGATCCTCGACCTGGGTAAACATTGTGATATCAAACATTTAATACGACATAACTATGGTACGCTTTGCGGATAGCTCAAACCAAATGCATATAAATGCTCAACTGTGTTCCCTTTTTGGATGCAGGAGTTTGCCTGTTAATATTTTATGCGGTGATTTGATACATTCAAACGTATCACTTCGTAGAATTAAAGCCACATAGATTGAAAGAAAGCATTCTGTAGCGAGACAAGAAGCGGCAAGAGGAAAGACACTAGCTGATTTCAACATATTGTGTTTTTTAATATGACATAACACATTTTTATGAAAGAAACTCTATCACCGTTCTCAGGCGACCAACACCGTGAGAGTCGCTCTACATTTTTTACCGCCCGCGTACGATGTACGACGGGAAGGTAATATTTTCGGTTTGTCTGTTCACCGGGGGGAGGGGGTACCCCAGTTTCTGATCCCAAGTCTCTTTGGAGGGGGGTACCCCAGTCTCTGGTCCCAGATCCCTTCCAGGGGGTGGGGTACCCCAGTTTTTGGTCCCAGGTCCTTTCGGAGGGGAGGGTGGGAGGGAGGACCCCGGTTTCCCGCAGGAGGATTTTCTTGTGATAAATATTTGTGAGGAATTAATATCAATCGCGTCCGAAAGGCTTACACTTAATTATCTGCTTTTTATTGCACAAAATAGTCCATACCTGTTTAATGCCAAAATTATTGACATTGCTTAGGACACATGAATGAAATAATCGAAGCACTAAAGGGACCAATTCTGTGTTGAAAAACATAATTTTTGCTTGAGTAGTAATTTGCGTGGTGACAGAGCAATTGTACATTTGCAGTTGGCACGCGTGTCCGTTTGTTAATTGAAATTAAAGTGTTAAAGTTAAAATTTAAATTGCAAAATTTCGCAACAAAATTTGTTGGTGTTAAATAATAGTTATAATTAATTGTAGGTTTATGGATGCAGATGGTGAACCACAAATTAGAGAACCCGAATTCCATGATGCTACTGATGTAGGAGAAGTGCGAAATGTTGAACCTCAGTTCCACGATGCAGATGGAGAGCCACAGAAATTATGCCCAGTCTGCAACACTACGTTTCCGGCTGATCTCCCTCAGCATGTGTTCGAAGAACATGTCGACAGTCACTATGGTCAAATCTGCCCAGTGTGTAACGAGAATTTTGGCTCGAGCCACAGCCAGGAAGAATTTGAAAACCACGTTCACGGTCATTTTGAACACGAATAATGAGAGATAATTCGTTGTGTAGTTAATGTGAACCTGGTAAAGGACTAAATGAAAAAGTATATATCGGGGATATTAATTGCCTATACATCCAAGAACCTCTTTAGATATTTAATAAAAGTAGACACAAATCCTGAAATTTGATTCTGAACATTTTTCCACCATTCCCTTTCTTCCTAGTTTTGAGGCCAATGCACTTACACGTTACTAGGTGTCTTTATTTGTATTTGAGGGACACCTTTTGGCAAACTATATGTTCATTAGGGTGTGTGGAATCACAGGTTACGAGAGTAATAATGAATACTAAGTAATTTGTGTGCAAAAGTGGGAGATGTATATTAACTGTTGCATTTATGTGGGTGAGTTATTCATACTCATTGATGGAGAACATCAGCATATCATGCTTTTCCAGCAGGACAGCTGCATAAAAGTGACTTCGACAAAAAGAAGAATTGGTCAAGTTGTAAAATGTTGTACATGTACACAATATTATATTAAAATAGCTGAATGTTATATGCTATATATGTATTCTTTGCAAACAACATTTATAGAGGTCGATTGTTGATTAGATATGATGTTTCTCTGTATTTTAAGTACAAACCACCAAGATCACTTAGGGTATGCAATGAATTGTACAGTTCTAACTGTTAAACATGTACAGTGTACATTTATTACTTCATCATGTGTACATGTAGTGGCTTAAGCTGGATGGACTTTAGCTGGCAAAGTACATACATGAATGCTTATTTCAAACGCTTAATACGTCTGCAGAGGCTAAGAATATAACGGGATGAGGTTACTCTTCAATTATTTTTCATTTATACAGGATTAGGTGGATATTCAGGACATTTAACCGGAAAACCATTCTCAAAATGTATTTGTGCATTATTCCCACGTTGTATTATATTTTATGGGTGATAGCTGAAGTTTGCACACTGATCTATTGTGATCACTTTTGAATACAATTTGTTATTTCTGATGTAGTGTCGTAATTTCAGAATCGTAAGTCCTTTTAAAGTGATTACTGGGGCTTTAGTTTTGGAAGCATACTTTCATCAATCCGGCATATGCTTACGTGTTGAACGTTCCATTTTGGAATTTTGAAATTTTCTAATCTTTATCAAGTGCCAAAGTAGTAGCAAACGACTTTTTTTTTTCAAATAATAGAAGAATTGTTTTGTTATAAAATTTGTACACGCCGAGAGCATAGGGACATGAAAACGAACGCTACTGCTTCATGGAGACACAGATGGCTTTTTGTTGAACACAATACATTTTCTTCTGTATTATGGGTATTATTAAAGCCTTATTCACACGTACCGACACCGAATATCGGCCTGTTAAAGTTTTACCATTGTGTCAATGGTTGACGGGCAAAATGGGTCTCGGACCTATTAAGCCCGAATTTTGGTCCGATTTAAAAATTGCCATTGGCACAATGCTGACACTTTATCGGGCCGAATTAAAATTTATTCAGTGTCGGTATGTGTGAATAAGGCTTAACGTCCCATTTTATCCTCGTTGGTTTTACTTTGGCATTTGCTTGCAATGTATGGAACTCGAGCAGCCCTATCAAGTAGACTGGATTGACAAATGTGGTAAGGTAATAACCATTGACATTGGCCACGCCACTGATGTGGCGTTTCAATGTTGTCACCAAGAAATATTTTCTGGACTGGAAATCACAGAATGGCGTAGTTTTTTAATTGCGAGGAAGAGCATTGTTGACCAGTGCAAGTTTTGTATATTCTTCTGTGCCACGTTAAAGCTGTTATGCTATGATTCATATTTGTTATAGTAGTTATGCGACTGCCTGTAAATGCGAAATCGTACTGATGGAACCTGTGATACATGTCTTGTCAAGATCTGTGTGAAAGCCCTATTTTACGCTTCTCTGGTGAAAACACAATATTGTGTTGTATCATCTGGACATGCGCCTTTTTGGTAAGGATTATTCATAACCCTGTTTGCTGCTTTGAAAAGTGAGGAAGCAAAATGTGGCAACTCTTGCCATTTATCAGTGATCTGTCGAAAGAAGGCGCCACAATTTGTTGGGTAGTGATCATCTGTGTAACAAGCCAATGTATCAATCGATGTATGTGTCAAAGTAATTTAAATCGTAATTTATTAGTTATTGCATAGTGCACTTTTGTATTTTGAACAAGTCTCCGTTAGAAATAAGGCGGCTGTTCTTCAGTTGTCTTTAAAGTTTGTTACTGTTTTATTTCATGAGTGAGTGGTGCTTCAGGAATTGTTACAGAGGCTTTTCTTGTGTTTTGATTATTTGTGTTGTGGTTTCCTTTCACGGATTGAAAGTAGAGAACTGTGTATATACATGCCATATAAATCTGATATGTTCAATAAACTGGGATAAAGATGAACATGCGATTGTCTTCCTCTTTAAATCATTGCCACAGCTACCTAAAAGCTGATGGAGTTTGCTGTTTAAAATTAAACACGAGTTGCGATTGGAAGCGTTTTCATTTGTGGGAAATCGACTTTGGATAGTCAATTTTCTAATAATAATGTGTGGGTGACAGCTTAAAACGTTCGGTTTAAGTTATACTCGGATATGTCATCATACATATGACTGAATTACAGCCACGGAGAAGGTTTTGATTTTCTGCTCATGTGGGCGGGAAGGAAAATTTACCACTAGATGACACCACTTGTAGAGTGCTGTCATCAATTTCATGGCTTCCGAAGGAGCTGTCAAAAATTGACACGTTTTGAAGCAGAGAATTTCAGCACTTGTAAGTGTTGATTGATATTGAACAGTCAGCCATTTTATGCAGGTACTGTTATAGTGAGTAGTTATGACAGAGATAGGCTAGATACATTTTGCTTTTGAAGGTATTTTGAGTGCCGAAGTTGGACTTCGGGCGATAATCAGTGAAGTTCCTTGAAGTCACTTGACAAATTGAAATATGCAAATTTTATTGCGTTTGTGGGTAAAATATAGGTCATATTAGACAAATTGAACAAATCGTAAATATTAAATGGTATTTTATCTAAGTAACTGCGTTGCTGAATATGCACAGAATCACGCGATGATTTCTTATTAAGGGAAAACATGGAAGCCTTTTCTGCCAGATTGTGATAAATTGTGAATCAACTCTGATTACTCACACTTCAAATAAGCAAATTATTTGCTCGCATCTCCATGTGCCAAACATATGAGGTAGTTAAAATTCGAAAACCTTGCGATGACCACACTACGAGCTAAATCGCAAAGTCCAGAACTGACCGTTTCAAAAAGAAACGACCATTTGGGAAGTTTAAAATTCGGCAGAGTTAGATGACACTTCATACTCCCAATGATATGATGTGAACTTATTACGAACACTGTCAGAGTGAAGAATTCTCCAGACTTGCATAACGTTTGTCAAGTCGTAAACTTAAAAAGAACCAAGTCCTGTTTTAATAATTGTGCTATTTCCAGATGCATCAGCACCAAAACACAGATAAAGGAATGGACCAGTCCGCAAAGGGAGTAGGAGGTATATTGGGAACTATGCTTCCCACTGCCTCAGTTCTTCCTAAGGCTGGACAGGAACAGATGAAGAGCCTCCTAGCTGATTCTATAATTAATCTCTGCAAGAACAGTTTGCAGTTCAGTTCGGAGATCTCAGTCGAAGCACTTGTGGGGGTCACTCTAGACAAACAGAACATATTGCTAATGAACATAAACAAAAGCATCTCCTGTGATCAAGTGACTATGAAGAAAGAGCAGCCTGACCCTCCAAAGAGACGAAAAAAAGGTTCAAGTCCGAACAAAAGAAAGTCGTCCACAATAGCACCCCCCAATAAGATAGCACCTCCACCGAACCAATCACTTGATATGTATCATAGACCCTGGGACCAAGAGACTCTACCACCAAACGTAACGATAAAAACTGAACCTATAGATCCTAAAGATGGAACTCTTCCTCACTCAGAGCTTAGAGCCCATTTGGAGAGTGGTATTGGTGCCGTTGCTAGAATGCCATACCAACAACAACAGGTATCTGCGGGCAGTATGTTCATGAACGGACTTGGTGGAAGTAATGTAAATCAAATCAACTGCACTCAACCGCAGACCATGCAGTTGGCTAATGGCAGTAACAGCAGTGGGAGCCAAGGCAGCAGCTTGAATACACGGAGTGCACTATATCAGCATTTGCAGCAACAACAGCAACAGAGAAACCTGCAGCAGTTACAACAGCAGCAACAGATCACTAAAGGTGCAAGAAATGGACCACCAAGAGAACAAAACCAACAGCTAATGGAACAGAAACAACAACACAATCCAACAGAGTCGATGCAAAAGCAACAGTTTTATCAGCAGCTGAGTATTGAATCACAGCCAACACAGCAACAGTTAAGGAGCAGATCACTGTCTTGGAGCCATCAGAGATCTCTTAGTGTAGATACGTCAGTCTACTCGAACCAGTCGGCACAGAGCTCCCTGTCATCATCACCCTTGTCTTCTCAGGCAGCAACACCGGTTCCCCAAAGCAGTCCGGAGAATTTGAATTTCTGTGTTCAGCAACAGCAACAGAATCAAGGTGCCACCAGCCTGAATTTTCATCCTAATTTGAAGAGCAGAACAGAAACAGGTTTTACATTGATCTGAATCATTCGCATTAACCACATGTATAGTTGTACACAGATGGGCATTTTAGCAATTAAAAGACAAATTTAACGTGAAATCGAATTCTTAACAAATGATTAAATTTCAGTTGGATTTGGTAACATGAAGTTACCGGTGTCAACAGAAAGCCCAGTCCCCAGTTTGCCCTCACCGACATCTAAAGCAAATAGCAACGTACAGAGCAGCTCACTAATGCAGCATCTCCAGGTAAACAGCTAGGACGTTTTTTTTACCATCCGCGTATGCGGGTAGGTAATAATTGACTTAGGTTAATCTGTCTGTCTGTTTGTTCAGGCTATAACTTTTCAACAGCCATAACTAAGAACTTCATTTTCAGTATACAGATAAAGCTCAACCATAACTAGGTCAAGTTTGAGTATCTGGGTCATTGGACCAAGGTCAAATTGGCCAAATGTCATATTTTACCTAACCTTTACTTGGTGGGTATGTTTGTATTTTACTAAAACCTGCTGAAATAGGTCATACCATCCGCGTAACACAGAAAATTTAGTTCTTTTCATTTTACATTGATTTCTTAATGACTTTGTCTTCGACTGAAAGGCATTCTTTTGATTGGTTCAATTTTTACTGACAAACGAAGTGTTCATTCGTGACTCGTTAGTCACCTTAGTGGTTAGTTTCGGCTTTTTGCCCCAAAATTTTGGATAGGTGGTAGGGGCTCCTATGTAGATCGGGTGGTGGTTCTAACTGGAGGTAGTGGGGGCACCTCAACACTACATGTTGTCATCAAACTTGGGACCTTTTGCACTGAGAAGTGATAGGGGCTTAAAAACCTGGTTTTCATCTGCCTTTGTGCTCCATGGTGGAACACTCATATTTTGTGTGAACCCAAAATTCTAGTTTCACTGACAGGTGTTGCAGATCCAAAAACCCAATTTCCTGTTGGTTTTGAAAGAGTGCTTTGGTGAAAGGGTGCAAGGGCACACAGGTAAAAGGGTATGAAAGTGCTTGGGTGAAAGGACACCTGGGTGAAAGGATGCAAGAGCACACAGGTGCAAGGGCACTCAGGTGAACGAGTGCACAGGTGCAAGGGTGCTTCTAAAAGTGAAATGGTGCACAAATAAAAGGGTACTCAGGTGAAAGGGCATGTGGGCACACAGGTGAAAAAGGTGCTCCAGTAAAGGTCCATGAGGGTAAAAGGGTGTGATGGCACACAGGTGAAAGGGCATGAGGGCACACAGGTGAAAAAGGTGCTCCGGTGAAGGTCCATGAGGGCAAAAGGGTGTGATGGCACACAGGTGAAAGGGCATGAGAGCACCCAGGTGAAAGGGCATGAGGACACACAAGTGAAAGGGTACCTGGGTGCTTAGGTGAAAGGGCACACAGGTGAAAGGGGACACAGGTGAAAAGGCACACAGGTGAAAAGACACATGGGTGCTCAGGTGAAGGGGCACACAGGTGAAAGAGCACACAGGTGAAAAGGCACATGGGTGCTCAGGTGAAGGGGCACACAGGTGAAAGGGTATACAGGTGAAAGAGCACAAGGGTAGTTGGGTGAAAGGGCATGAGGGCACTTGGGCAAAAGGGTGCACAGGCGACAGGGTGCAGAGGTGAAAGGGTGCTCAGGTGAAAGACCACAAGGGTGTTTGGGCGAAAGGGCGCTAGCCAAAGAGCCACCTGGAGCAACTTCCACTACCTGATATTTTCTGTACTCATTTTTCCATGATTTTAGGCACCTGCCACAGCTCTCCTCTATTCTCAAACGCAGCTGCCAACCCAACAAATTGCGCAGTTCTCACCAGAAAGTAGCATTCAGTCCCCCGTGGAAAGTGCAACAATGTCAGCATCCGTCAATTTTCCCTTCGATACAGAGACGCAGGTTTGTAAATCTAGTTAATTTGCTTTTACTGGTTATCATCCTTATTGCTCAGTCGTAGATTATTCCTGCGAGTATATTCACACCAACGAACGTGGATTACACCTTTGTAATCGGGAAATGACCATCGCACTGACTAGGAATGTTGGAAGTCCTTAATGGGACTTTCTCGCAAAACGACAAACACCGACGTTAATGAAGAATGGATACATTGTTTCTGGAAACACTACCACTGTTGTTCTCGGTGTAGGTGACTTATTGAGGTGAAGGAGTGTTAATTTTCTTTGAAAGGCGTTGGTGTCGGAGCGATAATAGAACACAGAGGTTAGAACGATTCCAACCTTTTCTTTTGTTTCAGGCCACGAATCCAAGAACAGCACACCTATCGACGGCAGTTAATGATGCTAATGTACAGGCTACTACTGGTCTAGAGAATACCCCCGGTGTAATGAATGTGGAACAAGCAGATGAAACTCCGCAAAAGGCAGTACTTGCTCTGGAGGCTGATGAAGATTCTGATCAGGATGATTTTACGTCTCCAGGTAAATACGGTGCAATCTACATTGAAAGTGTAGTAACTTGCTGATAATTGAATGTATTGTGAAAAAAAACCATGTATTCCTCATGCTACACACGTGACATGCTTCTTAACGATCAATGATTTTTTGCAGAGAAGCCGAAAAGAAGGAAAAGCTTGTTGAATGGTGATGTTTTCTTGGGATATGTTCACCCCAAACCAGAGCAGGATAGAAAACCAAACGGACATCTGAATCAAGTTGACACTAGTGCCTACATAAATTGGAAAGCAGTACGTTCATATCTACGATGTACATGAATTGCAATCTTAGTAAGAAATGTCACGTTAAAAATGTGGATCTGGAGACATCACTAAAGTGTGATACCATCATTATTATTAGAGTACGATTTTTATCTTACATTATTTGCGTGATATTTTAAATATTTGTAACAGCCATCAGGTGAAGAAACTACTGGTGAAGAAGGACAAATTGAAATCAAACAGGAGCTTCCTGACTGGACAGAAAGCTATGGGTCGGACGACAACAATGAGGTGATGATATTTTATTGTTTCTTGAGTCAGTGCCATACATTAAATTTGGGACGATGTGTCCTTCGCAAGTGTTATTATTTTATGTTGTTTTACTTATCCATTAAAACAGGACGAAAGCTATGATCAAGAGGAAGAGAATGGAGATATGGCTGTGGATAGCGCTGAAGAAGAGCCCAGCAGTGATCTAACCAATCAGAGTGGCAATAGCAACTTTGTTAATGAAATGTTGGAACAAATGGAAGTATCACCAGATGGAGAGAAGAAATGCCCTATTTGTAGTCGAGTGCTGAAGGTACGTCAAATTAATGTGACTGTTTCAAAAGATCAAGGAATGACCGTTTCACTCTGGTGGCTCGTCCGTGTACGGTAGCCACACGGTAGCTGTACGTGAATACCTTTTCCACACGTAAATGTCCCCTCCACATGTGAAAAGACCCCTGCACATTAATTACCATGTGCGGTAGCTGTATGTGAATTAACATGTATGCGCACTGTCCCCTCCAACTCCCAAAAAAGTGGCCAAAAAACCATCCGTCAACCACATAGGTAGCTGTGACGAACCACCAATTAAACCTTGTTTTCATTGTGCATCTTGCAAAAAAGTAAACCATGTTAAAACTATTTTATTTTGTTTTATATTTTACAAGTTTGGCTGATATTGATGTTTTTATTATTTTTAAAGGCTAAATCGGACATGGGACGCCATATCAGAACCCACACAAAAGAGAAACCGCACAAGTGCCAAGAATGTGGTCGTGGATTCTTACAAAGTTACGACCTAAAACGACACCGTATGCAGCACTCTGGACGCAAGCCATTTCAATGTTGTGTCTGCAGCAAAGGCTTTACAAGACCGGATTATTTGAGAAATCACCAGCAAGTATGGCATCCAGAACTCTACAAAGATTGCTAGCTGAACGAACATTCTGACGAAATATAGTTTGTACTTAGACTAGTGTGACATATCCGTAGGATAGAAAAGGTTCAAAAGATCATGCCACGTCATGTGCATCGCTTTAACAGAATTTACATTAGTTTTTATTGTTTATGTTACAGTTATGTTTGTTTCTATAGGTTTGTGATAATACTAGCAGATGCTAAATAGTTTCAGTTTGAATTCATATTGAGTAGTGGCCCTGCACTCTCATTTTAGATGTGTTTGAGCCACAGTGATTGCAAATCAACTTGATACTTATGATTCTTGAAAAAATACATAATGAAGCTAGATGTAATAATATATGACACTAATTGTGTTATGCTTATGTCGAGCTTGTTTTGCAGAAAGCTAGAGAAACGCTTGGTACTGCTTAGTTCATACAGGCAGAGTCAAACTTTTGATTTAACTGGACTAACCTACAATGTAACGAAAGATTACGTGCGTGTACACATGCTGGCCTCAAGCAGGGTAAAGTGAACTGAGATAGTATTTGCACACATAAATACTGTGGCAATTGATGTAGACTGTTTAGCATGGAAAGAGAGTTTGACTGTTGTCAAAGTGAACTCTCGTAATTATGTGATAAAAATGTGTAGTTGAAAAAAGAAGACTGAAGCTTATTTTTCTGATACCATAATTGATTTTAGCAGGGTCTGTCATTGTACAAGATGTTACAAGACTGTGCTTGCCTTCGACTCAGCAAGGGAGAGTTTTTGTTGCACTCATTTTGTTTCCATGTCGATAGTCCAATAACGGATACCCCTATGTTCAGGGTTCCCACTCGCACTGGAAAACCTGGAATACCTGGAAAAATGAGAGAACTTTTTCCAGTCAGGGAAAAGTCA
>JBCAUG010103390.1:0-20124 GCA_038406175.1 Haplosyllis leylae | reverse complement strand
AAGTGAACAATTTCCGTTTTTATTTGAGAAGATTTAATTGGATTAATTTGTCACTGTCATGAACACGAGAAAATAATATCCTACAAGAATTTCCGCTTATTCACTTCGTCAAAGACTGAAAAAAAAACCATTGCTTATTTGCCTTTTTTCAACCATATACTTTGTTTCTTGACCCTATCCTACCTCATAGCAAGAGCAACAAAACATTCGCGTTTTTCCAATTTTGTGTCAAATTCGTTTAATTAGATGAATTGAACAAGAACTGGGCAATGGCTGGGCATGACTAACAGTCTATTGTAAGCTTTTCTGTGTCTGTCACTCACAGTTGACTCTTTGGTGTATTGGTTAGCATGAATGACTGTTGATCAGAAGATCCATGGTTCAAACCTCACAGAAATCTTTTTAACATTACATTAATTTTTCATCTAATCAGATGAATTAGATGGATTTTCAAGTTCAAAATAGGAAAAAACTCAATTCAATATATTTCAGTCTTGGTTTAACAATAAGCTTTCATTTTCAATGGAGTTTTCCCCTTTTTTAGCCAGTTAAATTTGTCAAATATTTGCAGAATACTTTGAAGTACCAGTAATCTTATGGACTACAGATCACAGCATATTACCTTTGTTTAATTTAAAGTAAATAGATTTACCTGTACAACTATTGCCTTACACCCGTATTAAATACATACAAGTTTATATAATATAGATACACTGATGAAGAAATATTTGTCAAATTTAACAAATCTGGGATGCAATTTTAAAACTCAAATGTTATATATTTGCAAAGTACAGCAGCAGTAAGTTATCGTAGTAGCAATAAGTGGCAATTGTTCAGAAATACATTAAACATGTGGCTAATTGTTGTCGAAAACACCACAACAAACGAATATGATAGTTTGTTGCCTTTAGGGGAAATTTTACCATGTGTAGTGGTGTAGAATTATATGGAACACACTAGTACGCACTCTGTTCGATTACAAATTGATTTTACATAATAACTTACAGAAGCCATCAGCATAGAAACTGCTTGAATAGCTGTTGTTGGTGAATCATTAATTAAGTGTGTACAGCTGGGGGCCTTTCGACTTCTGAGGAGGGGAGGGGGGTGCACAGAATTTTCTGCTCTTCTCTGAACTTCACTTGGCACAGCTGTTTTCAAGGTATATTGTGTAATATAGAGTATCGTTTTCTACCGCACACGTGTCTAAAATTTAAAAAACAACTGGAGGCATATGTTTGAATTTAATTTTATCATTTTATCTCGGCGGTATGTGTGTTTGTGTCTTTCGAATGGGATGCTCTATCAGGTGATGCTGATGGCGACTGATCATACATTTTTTGTTGACAAATGTAACTAATGTAACATCAGATCAAAAAGCGCGGGCAACATTGATTCTGACGTCATGACGTTAATGTTACGCGTACCATGGCTGCTCAGTTTTTACTTTCAAACAAGCAAATTTGTTGCATGCGCGTAATTGTTTAGATCTTCTCTGTTTTCATTTATTCAATTTATTCATGAAAAACAAACAAACAAACAAAAACAATGACGACAATTTTAAAACCAACAACAATCATTGCCAAACATATTACGTTTCTGGTATGAAACACACAAAGCCCAGAAACAAAGAACTCCATTGCCAGTGAATAATACAACAACCAGTTGTGCATGAACAAATACGAGGAACTCTTTTTCTTCCTACCGAATAAGGATATTTATACAAATAAGGAAACGTAAAGCGACGTTCCAGAGTTTAAAGAAACATGTAAGTTGAGTCATGTTATTCACTTCATACACAGGTAGGTGTGGTATCTACATACAACTCAATTTCACTACTTTTTTCCTTCTTTTTTGTTTTGTTTTTTTCTCGCTGTCTCTTTGCGTTATAATCTTCCATCTGAGTTGAGTTTGAAATTGAACTTTTCTGCGGTGTTTTTTTTTCGCTGGTTTGCAATGTTGATGATAATATGGCATGAAGTTTGCTGGGTTTAATGTAGCTTGCACAGTTTAGTAGGGAGCTAAAGTTGTGCGTTTACTGTACCTTACAATACAATCCTTTATTAGGGAGCTCAAGTTGTGCGTTTGCTGTACCTTACAATACAAATCCTTTATTAGAGGGCTCGAGTTGTGCGTTTAATATTTATTGCAACACAGTAATTTAATAGAGCTCGAGTTGTCCGCTCAATGTAGATCTATCTTAAACCATGTCCATTGAACGTCGTTTTGTTGGAAGAATGAGTTGTCGGAGAAGTTATTACTTTACGTTTTCTTATTTCCGTTGGCCGACAAAACTGAAGTTTGTCGCCATGACAATGAAAAAGCAAAACTTTTTATCTGTCAAATTTGGACTCATTCACAAATGAGAGCAGGATCTTTTCCCCAAAAATTGCGTCTACGTTTCAAATGTGCTCTCTAAAAACCATGTAAGTAAACTTTGCTAGCGTCATCAGCGCTCGGATGATTGTAGGTTTGTTAACGTGAAATTAAATCCCGCTACCATGAGGATATTCGGATGATTAAAAAGTTGTTTTACACGCAGCTAAACCTTGCTACCATGAGGAATGTCCGGATGATTGTAAGTTTGTTTAACCTAATGCGACATACATGTGCAATACGGCATTAATGGCTCTCAAGTGCGAGGGAACCGTCGCTTCCAAAACAGTATACTGTGGACTGTCCTTCAGTTAGTCCAATTCGGACATTGTTTCCTACCTATTCTTAACCAACCTGTAGTACGAGAGAGGGTAATGTTTTCAGTCGTGTGTGTCTCTTTGTCTGCATGAAGAGAGTGGGGTCCCAATGCTATGATACACTGATAAGTTATCCCATGATGCAGTAAGAGAGGGCGCTCTCATCCTGGCTGCCCCCTAAGAGGGTCTAGCCACTTCAGAACACCCCGTCCCCACCACCAACAGGAAAGACCCGCCATGAAGGACTAACCACCCATACACCCCAACCACCACCTCTGAAAGGACCAGCCAGGAAGGACTTGTCAAGAAGGATCATCCAGGAATGAGTCCCTCCCCCCCGCCCCCACTCCATGTTAGCAACACTGGGTCTGATGGCACAGTGAAATGGGGTACTATGCCCCGTCTTGTAGTTTGTGTTATTGAAGGCAGGAGTGAAATCCTACCCGCATAAATCTGACTTTTGTTGAGAGTCCATTGATCCAATGAAAAAAACCTAATGTGAAAAGCCTGATGACTACCTCCAATGAATACTTTTTATTGGAAATATTTTCTAACATGTTTAATGTTTTGTATGCAGATATTCACAATATCAATCCATGGAAATTCCATATTTGGAAATATTTGAAAATCATAAAAGATAAGATCTAAATGCAATGAACTTTGGATCTTTTAGTCAGATGCTCTATCCATTGCAGCACAGGACCAAACAAATTATTTTAGTACAATACAAAAGCAGCAGGAAGTGACTGGTGTCCCATCATTAAAAATAAGTTATCAGTTGAAATTTGTACATATATTTATGCATAAGTGGCTTTGTTTGAAACATATCTGAATAAAAAAGAAGCAGAGAAATATAAACCGTAAAAGTTTAAAAACCGTTTTGCAAAGTTTACTCATACAATATGTGAAGAGTGTATATTTACCATAGATCTATTTGGATATTGCTGTCAGGCTTGTAGACATGTACATTTCTAGCATATTCAAACAAAATAAGTCCAAAAATAGACGCACGACCAAGTGTCCCAGTCAGCACCTAAAATTTGAACTTGAAACTTTCAAGTTTTCCTTAAATTCAACACCTGTATCAGCTAATTAGCCGAATTAGTTCAATTAGCACTGTTAACTCAATTAGCTCAATTGGATGAATTTAGTTTGAGCAACACCTTAATAGTATGGTGCTACATGTAATTGTGGACATATATATATAAACTAACAGGGGATCTATCAAAGTTTGTCATGTTCAGTGATGAGGAGTGATCTGAAAAATAACAATGAGTTACTACTGTATTTAAGATTACTTCTGCTCAAGAGTCAATTTTCATTTTAGCCAAATTTACTTAGTTAGTTAAAATTTGTTTGGGGGAATCAAAGAAAACTCTTGTTTTCTGTTGTGAAACATTGATTCTTTAACTTGTAGCTTACAGTTTTCAAATATTTTACGACAAAAAAAGCGATTTTGTTGATGATTCGATCCGTTTGTGATCCCACAGTGTGGTCACGCTCAGGGATGGTAAAAATAGGAACTGTGAGTTTAGTCATTGAAACAGAGTTTGTGTGAAATTCAGGAAAAATACTGGCTGCTTTATGATAATTAAGTTGCCTATATACTGGTGACGTCATTTTAGACTAAGAGCCAGCATGTGAAGCAACCAACGTCATGACGTCATTCAGTTTAGGTTGCACACAGATTGAACTTTTCATATTTTTTGCTTACCTTGGCATTATTTTGTAGATTTCTAGAAATAATTTTAGTACCACTGGAAAGACCAGGAAATCCTGTCTGATTATTTAGTCCGATGCATCTCCGTAATTTGTTCACGATATTCGAGTACAATTATAATCTAATGACTCGACCTAACGTCAAACTCAACGTCAAAAGACGTTTTCAAAGTGACGTCAAACCACAACGTGACGTAAGGACGTGGCAACATTTTTCCAGACAGGGAAAGAATAAGGAACTTGTCTGAAATGACTAAAACCTTGTTTTTACACAGGGAATTCATCTCCATCACGGGAAATTTTTGAAGATTTATAAATTTAATGATGTACCAAGGAGCAAGGTTGTGGTGGGATTATTCCATGATCTTGTGACCTTTGTGGTAAATTTTGGCAATTGAATGAGGTTATTCTGATTGTAGTTTGGAGGAGATTACTAGTTGTATATTTTTCTGTTTTGGTAGCAGGTTAAATTTAATTTTAGTGCCAAAAAACACAAGTCTAAAGAAAACAGGGAAATCACAGTATGACAACGCTGTAAAACGTTGCGTCATTTTTGTGTTAAAAAGGTCATGGTCTGTTTCTATTTTTATCAAAAGGTATTCAATAGAAATGTAACAAATAACTCTTTTTAATACTAAGAGAATGACCGGAAGAAATTTAAGCAAAGTTCCCGGAGTTTCGAATTAATTTTTCATGGGACATTTATCTTACTTGTTTATCAAACCGAAACCAGTTGCGAACAGCAACAAAAGCAAAGCCTAGGCCTCCGTTTGTGATGCGAATTCCAATAGCTGACCATCCATTTGATCTGGAATTGTTCAGGGCACAATTGAATTGAGGCTTCCCTGACTTAAGTCTGTTTAATGTGTTTCAATAGACAAATAAAGCACCGGCGTCTTTACAACGAGACTCATGACGTTATGACAATATTATACGTTCCATTTGCTTTATCAAGGTCATGTCTTCAGAAATGGTCATTTTTTCACCAAGAAGACCATCTAATCTCTCGAAATTTTTATTCGATACACATAACTCCACTGATCAAAATTCTAAGGGGAATTGAACCAAGGAGCTCTAGGCCTCAAGTCCAGGTATACCTTTAAATAGTCACTATTGTCAGGCACTTTTAGCTTTGTCTAACAGAACTACTGTTCGAGATGTTCAATTTAGATTGTTTTACATGAATAGGCGAGATATTCAGTTAGAAGTGAAGTTTCCATGGATACAAGCACGGGTACACTGAGATCTCAGTCCTTCTCCTTATGTTCAAACTACAAGATTTCGCAAAGGTCAAATCTGAAGCTGAAAATATCTAACTGTTCCAAAAGAATTGTTGCGTTGAAGTGCCAAGTTTATTTTGTATTATGATAGATATTTCTGTGTCTGGTTTTTTTCCCCAAGTTTTTCAATTTGGCAATGTTAACAGGTATGTCTGCAATCAGCGCCGATTTTGAAAAAGGAACTTCTCATGGAGAACTTCTCGAGAACATATTGAATAACAACCTTATATGTACCAGTAAATATGTACATATAGCCCAACTATGTAGGCAGCGATGCACCAATCCTATGGAGTAGTTGGTTTTCAGATGTAGCATTTCTGTGAATTAATGAAAAACTCGAATGTACGCGTTGTATTTTAACGATAAGGAAAAGGAAAAAAAATAGACTATATTTTTTCTTATGTACATTTCTAAATTTATACGTAATACATAAAAGAAAAACTAAATACATACATCTAAACAGGAGTGACATTTCCCCAGCAGCACTGTTGTGAATGGTAAATAGTGTGACATTTGGAAGTGACATTTGAAGCATAAGATCAGTATTTCTTAGTGTGAGATGTCACGTCTTATAGATCTATTATAGCTCCCGGATGATACTCACATCTGTTAACTCAAACCCAATAACCTTCTTCTCAGAGATTAAAACAAATCACAAATCAAAAAGATAAAATCTTTTGTGTGTTTTGTCGATAGTCATCGTAATTTTTTTTATTTCGAATTGCGAAAACAATTTTTTTGTATATTTTTGTGTTTTATTTTCAACCACATGTTTCGTTTTCTTTTTGAAAAATGGTAGTTAACCGTCGCAGATATTTGTCATGGACCCGGTGAAAGGGAAACCTGTGGCTGAGTGTCTCTTGTGTTTCTTTCTTCCTTCGTCTTTTGCTGGCCCGTTAGAGTCAGCATAGTGGTTGAAATCATTCAATAACGCAACGCCATTTTGTTTGTCTCTCGAAAGGGAGGAAGGGTGAATCAACGGACACAAATTTCTCTTTCCCTCTTCATTCTTTTCTTCACACTAGGGATATGGCCCGAAAAAAAGATCAGTTAGAAGCTGTAAAGTAGGCACAGGAAACTGTCAAAATGGGAACACATTTTACCATGCATGCTTTTTCAAACAATAAACTATTTGCATTCACTGGGAAATCTGAATTAGATGTCATCAATTAGAAATAGCAACTGAAAATTCTGTAAAATTAAAACAGTTAATTTACTCACCAGAAATGAAGTTTTTGAATTTTTCTGAATTTACTGGTTTAGTTTTATTTTCCGCTTATACCTCTTTATTTTAGATTTGCCAGCGAATGCAAAAGATATTTTAGAGAAAACTACGCACAATAAGATATATTTTAATTTTGACCATTTTGAAAGTAGTCACTAATTTGGGTCGTATCCGTAGTGTGTTCTCCTTTTTCTTCATTTTTACTTTCTCTCACTTTTATCTTTTCTTTTTTCCTTCCGTTTCTCATCGTCCATTCAATCTTGTTTTGATTTGGTGAAGATTTTAGATTGATGCAATCCTAATTCCAGTCATTCCTCCATTTTTTTTCTATTTTTCCCCATATCTTTCTTCAAACAACAACAACAACAACACCAACAACAACAAATTACGTAAACCTTGATTCCCCAGATGATTCACAGTACGTGCCGCCTTTCACTGAATCACATCGTAATTCTCAGCCCGTTCTTGTTTATTCGGAGGAATTTCCGGAGGGACCTTCTCCGCAGAATTTGCGCATTCTCCGCATAACCACTTTAAGATCGTATTTGAGTTTTTGCGTGATCGGACGAATTTGCCAAATTGGCATGAAACTAATATCAAAAGAACTCTTGCTTCAAAAGGAATGTTGGACTCACAAACCACACATCGTTAGATCAGATCCCTCCAGACATAACAAAGAAAAGGGAGAGAAGACCCACGATTTTAACCAAATCAATTTGAAACATTGTGTCTAACGTTACGTATCAGAGAAAACTCGAATCTTTCCTATTGTGTAAGCGCTTTTGAAACCGCATACACGTAACTTTCCATGAAACGGACTGACGTTCCGATCAACAATGATCGTCATGAAACCGCAGAGTGCAATCCCTTGTTTATGCAATGCGACATGCAAGGAGTGAGTGATGGTGAACCCTTAGTGTGCAAGGAGTATTTCAGCATTAACCCTCAGTGTGTTAAGAATGTTTGAGGTTTAACCTTTAAGTTATTCATGGATTAACTCTTTAGTGTTCAAGCAGTGAGAAAGCATTAACGCTTCGTGTGCAAGGAGAATTTGAGTGTTAACTCTTAGTGGACAAAGATTGAGAGATGTGCTGGGAGTGAGAGCGCATGGACTATAATCTATGACGTTTTACCCTTAGTGTGGAAGGAGTGAGTGATAGCCATTATTGTGTAAGGAGTGAGTGATAGTTAGCCATTAGTGTGGAAGGAGTAAGTGATAGTTAGCCATTAGTGTGGAAAGAGTGAGTGATAATTAGCCATTAGTGTGGAAGGAGTGAGTGATAGCCATTAGTGTGGGAGGAGTGAGTGATGGTTAGCCATTTGTGTGGAAGGAGTGAGTGATAGTTAGCCATTAGTGTGGAAGGAGTGAGTGATAGTTAGCCATTAGTGTGGAAGGAGTGAGTGATAGTTAATGCTTAATGTGCAAGGAGTGTGTGAGTTAACTCTTAGTGTGTGAGAAGTGAGTTATAGTTAACCCTTAGTTTGTAAGGAATTTTGAGGATTAACCCTTTTGTTGCAAGGAATGTCAAAGGGTTAAAACTTAGTGTGCAAGGGTTATCCCTTTTTGTGTGTGCAATGTTTATGGAAATATAAGGGTTAATTTTTTATGTGCGAGCAATGTTTTAGAGTTCTTATTGTGTTGACAAATTTATAACAAGCCCCCTAGAAGTATGGGATTTTTGGTTTTAACCATTCTCAGTGGTTTATTTTCACCATTTTCCAAAATTTTCTCTGGTGCGTTATACACACCCATCTCCGATGAGTAGTTGAACTTTTGAGTGTTTTAAATGCAGTGACCTTTTGCAACATTTCAGATTTTTCCTGTTGAAATTGATTTCTGGACAGATTGTTTCCAGGTTTTTAGTTTCTAGTGTGATTCATCATGATTGTACTTATTTACCGACACGTCACCAGGTGACACAATCACCACATAGGTTAACGGCCTTTACACGCCTGATGTAAGAAGGGTTTTACTGACTTCGAAGAAATCCACAAACATCGTGAAAACTGGGAGCGAAAGCGAAAAAGATTAAAGAGCAATCAAACATATTTAAAGAAGAAGCAAGTCCTTCTGTGGGAAACCACAAGAAGCGTACCGCCCATTGCGTAACCTGTCCAGGGGGTACCCTATCCTGGCCAGGGACTACCCTTCCTTGCTGGTGTACCCCCAGAAAGGACCTGGGACCAGATGCTGAGGTACCCCATCTCCCTGTGGACAGACTCCTGCAAAGATTACCTTCCCGTCGTACTACGTTCGCGGGCGGTAATAAAAGACAAAGGTGAGAGAAAACTTTGGTTCTCGCTCGGACTGAACGGCCCTTAAGAATGACTGGTCAGTAACACACGTAGTGTACATAGTGTGTTTCGGTTTAATATCACGTCTTTGTGGGTCCGGTGTTTTTGTTTTGCGTGCAGACATCTAAGTAGTCTTTATTATCGCTCAGCCAGACACATCACATCATGGCTGGATGAATCCGGTGCTGTCCTGCGGCCATATATGATCCAGATTCTCAAGGCCTTGTCCTTAGAGGCTGCCAAACTTTCTTTTGGAGTATTGAAAGACATTGACCCATTTTGTTGGCTTGGCGTTTTGGTGACACGCATGTCGTGAGTTCGAGCCCCGAACCTCCACGAAAAGGACTTATGTCCTCTAAAATTTAAAAAAAAGTCAGGCTCCTTCTGTTGCTATTGATTGTTGATTCTTAGGCTCACCTCTTAGTGCGACTCCTGCTGACCTGTTGGCAGGCAACATGACAGGCCAGCCATTTCCCAATTATATCTTTTTTGGTAGAGCTGGGATTTAAACCTATTCACATGATCTCAAAACATAAGTGGTGCTGGCTAATATGGGACATTTTTAATTTCGCTGTTCGATTAGATTTGACTAGATTAGGGATATAGGTATTTAAACTAAAAGCATGTAAAGAAATGTAGTGGAAGATCCCAATTTCTTTCAGATGACGCTGGGATAGACACCTGTGTATTATTTGACCTAATTTCGCCAAACACCAAAGTTAAATTTTAACATAAGCGAGGGATCCACCCTGGCTTTGAAACCTATAGTAGACGTTAATGGAAGTCAAAAACAGGGAATCAAGGGTTCCACAAAAAGGGCTCACGTGCTCTAAATCTAAAAGAAAAAAGTATGATGCAAACGTTAACGGTGACGCACAAAGTTTGAAACGTTAACGTTAATTAGCACCGAGACGTGTCGTGGTGCACGGCAGGTGTTGCGCGGGATTGATCCGTTTAATATTGTACAGTACTTGAGTGTAAGTGTATTGTCATGTCGCGTGATGAGGATGAAATATTTACACAAACGCTTTACTTTATGGCTTCATTTAAATTGCTAATTACAACATCTTGTGAAGCGTGCGCTTAAACAAGGGGTCCATTTACACTGAACGAACGCGAACGCAAAAGCGAAAGGCTTTTTTGGGTTCTCTTTTTTTGTCTTTTTTTTTACTGCCTTGGCACTTTCGTGATAGGGAGACCTACTTTAACCTCCAGTGATTGGTGGGAACTTGTTAACGGAGAATACCATAATGACATCACGTCATAATGACGTTACGTCATAGCAACGGACCAGCCTGTTGTGTTTTTATGACGTCGTATCTTTTTTTTTTGTTTTCCATTGTTTTTTGTGAATAGTAAATTGTACTTATAAAGAATCGAGCTGGTTGCGACGTCTCCTTCGCGTTCGCTTTCGCGCACTGTAAGCATACCTTAAAATGTGCACTTAAAAGCGCAGGTGTTTGGCCGTCTATTAAATACATGATTTATGGTGAAATAATGGGGAATTTTGTACTTGAAACAAAGTCCTTGATTAAGTTCTCAAGCACAAGTTACAAATCCATGACAGTACTTGGCGAGCATTTCTAGTTAATTCTGATTGGTCAGCTTCACCATCATCAATATTTTTTAAATTATCCTATTGGTCAACTCGGTGATTTTCTGCTTCCGCTTTACCCTCGCCAAGTACTGTCCATGACTTTCTCGGTGGGCTTAGCAAGGGGTAATAATTAGGTGGTGGCCAATCAGCTGATTTGTTTAGTAAAGACGTCATTTTACAACGTCACGATCAGCATGTGGACTACTTTCACAACATCATATATTTTGGAAGAATATGAGGAAAATCATCCCTGGCATTCGTCAATAAAGGTGGTTGTACACAAATAGAAATTATCGTAAATGATGTCTTAGTAATTTGTGAATTTTGCTGTCCTGCGCAATGTTGTGGTCTTTGTGAGACTATTCACTATTCATTGACTTTGGCAATAATAACAAAAAAAAAGAAAGTTCTCCTGCGTGACTGCAAAAGGCATACCACCCGCAGCATAGCCAGGGGGTACCCCCTGTCCTCTCCGGGATGGAGGGGGCAGAGGGTACCCCTGTGTCCTGGGGGTACCTCCAAGGCTACAGGTCAGACTGGGGTACTCCCAGGAAAGGACCAGGGACCAGAGACCAAAAGGTACCTCCCAAGGAAAGGACAAAGGACCGGAGGCCAGGCGGCACCCCCCCCCCCCTCCCGTGCATAGACAGGCATCTGTGAAAGCATAGCGGGCGATAACAATGAAACAGTGTCAATCAAAAAAACACAACAGAACCACGACCGAACGAAAAATATAAAATCGGAAGCATGAATTCAATCATAATTTAAAAGAATTTAAACCATTTTTGGCAACACAAGATTTGCCCACATAGTTGCATTTAAAGGAGCATGTGTAGTAGTTTTACATGGAAACGTCGATACAAACACACGAACATCACGCGAATAGGACGTTTAAATCTAATCACTTAGTGCAGAAAGAAAAAACAACACAAATCAGAGCACACCAACAAAAACAAGTGATTAGTGCAGTACAATATGGGCGATAAATCATTACTTAGGGGTTACTCATGGTGAGCGAATGCGAAGAGGAAAACGATTTTCGCCACGTACACATGTGAAGTCCATTCACACAAGTGAAAGCAAAATTTTTTACATCAGTTAATGCTACAAAGATCTACATTTCTAATGGTCTGTTCACACTTAACGTCTGCGTTTGTGTCAACGTCAAAGTTTGCATCAACTTTAACATTGTGTTAATGGTGACACAAACATTGATGCAGAGATTGAGTTTGAACCCATTCTCTGCATGTACATTTGCATAACCATTCACTCAATTCAAAACTTGACGCAAACATTGACGTTGACTAAAACGCAGACGTTAAGTGTGAACAGACCTTAAGAAAACATTTGATAAGGATTTCGCAATGACGATCTACTAATGTGAACTGGAATGGGTAAGAACTCATACGTTAACCTTATCGCTTTCGCGCTGGAACAGATTCGCTCACGTTCGATGTGAAGAGACCTTTACAAAACCCTTATTCGATCAGTCACATTTTTGCACTCGGTTATCATTAAGTTGTTTACATATTGTTATTTATTGTTTACTTCAAGCATTGTTTATTGTTGTTTATTACTATTGTTATGTCGTACAACATACCAAAGTGTCGAAGTAGTGACTGATTATGGTTGAGTACTGATTGTATACTTTATTAGTATTGTCTGACTTAGTGATACTACCATGAAGTAAGTATGCATTGAATACTGATTACTTACTGGTTAGATTAACATACTTCATTAGTAATGACTGATAAAATAATTATACTGTTGCGTAAGTACCCAATTAGTATTCCGTGGCTGTACTGAAGTGGCGTCTGCCTTGTGATTATAAAAAGAGGTTAAATAGATCTTTATATCGCACACATTCAAGGTGCTCCCCGCATTCTTGTTCGCTTGTGTTAAATGATCCACAGAATCACCTCAGAGTGCCACACTCTCTTCACTGTAACAGCATATGTAGCGAGCTGCCGAATCCACAGTTGCATCAGAGGGTCTAGAAGGGAGGAATTAGGTGAAAGTACTTCGAGCATAGATTCTGGAAAACCAGGATAATTTCTAGGAGAGATATTGCCATTTTGACTTCGTGTAGGGTCCAGTACAACTGCTACTTGTTAATGGAAAGGAACCCAGCTGAACTCGGATTGCTAAGTTCGCAGTATTGTCTGATGTACTGAGTGCAATGCTAATTAAGTACAAATTCAGTACTACTTGTCAGTTGGACCCATATATTTAAGGTACACCCACATCAAGCAAAAGCGAAAGCGAAAGTGACATCGCTTTCTTTATCGCTTATGGACCCATCGGATTGAAAATTTCTTTCGCTCGGTGACTAGGGTCCGTTTCAATGTGAGCTTTAGCGATAGCGTTAGCATTAGCGATGTAAATACTGATTATGTGAACGAATCCTTACAGTATATTTACACTGAGAGCGAGCGAGAAAGCGAACATTTCTTTCCTGGCGTTCATTGTCATTAGCACATTTGAAACAAGCCAAATGAAGGGCTTTAGGCGTTCATTTGTGCTCAGTGTAACTGAACCTTTATTATTATTTAAATCTTACGTATATTTCTCGCATCTCGCAAATCTAGAATTATAATGAAAATGACCGAATTCTTCGTTTCAATTTCACCTCACATGGGTTAAATCTCACCTCGCGTGAAAAAACATTTTTCATCACATATATGGAAAAATTCGCAAAATATTAAAAAAAAAAACACGTCTGTAAATCAATCAGGTAACTCTCTACGAGTCACCAAAGTATTTTAGCCTATATGTAACAGGTTAATAAAGTACTTGGAGGCCTATTATTTGACTCAATGCGGTTAGTTTAACATGCTGTATGCACAGTTACAATGATCACACCCCTTATTTGCAGTCAGACCCTGATCATGCCACTACCCTCCACCTTCGTCCAATCAGCAATTGCCTGTCACATACACACCCCTGTGGACCATTCCTACTCTTCTGGGTGATCCATGGTTATTTTGAACCAATCAGATTAAAGGTGCAATTGCCAAGGTATGAGAGTATACCTACCCACATCTCTCCATCCTAGAGCAAAACTGTGCTGCCTGAATAAGTTGAAAGTGATTCCAATCCAACTTAGATCTAGTTGATTCCAGTACCTCCTTTAGAAGAGGATGGTGGCCAAATGTATTAGGGATAGTTGACACCCCTCTGGGTCTTTGGGGAACTATTTTGTATGGTTTACTTGATTTGCCTGTGGGTAGGCTGGCCCTATAAAAGAGGCCTACACACCAGGAAAAGTAGGACTATCAGAGTGACCACCAGATTGTTAAGTACCATTAGCTAGACAGCAGGTAGATGGGAGCAGTGACTCTCACAACCCTCTTGGATCTTGTGAAAGGTATCTCAAAAGGCATACTTAAGCATTCTGAGTACATTAGACACTCTTTCAGGATTCAGTAGGGTTGTAAGCTCACAACCCTCCTATTTGCTTAACAGGTTACAGCCTAAGTAGTAGTACTCTTAATAAGTAAACTCTTTTGCACTTTGATGAGTATTTACTTAAATTGTGTCTGGAATGTGTGAATAATCTTCTGTCTTGTATTTCAGAATTTTAGCAGTATCTGCCCAGTTTTGCTGTATAATTTCAATTGTGCTGTTGTATTTGCTGAATTGACAATATCTTTTGTAACATCTATGCAGTCCTTGGACCTGTGTGAGGTTTATCATTGTATTGTGCTGTGACACCACTCCACTTGGTTATGTCTGATTTCCAATAAAGACTACACAGAAGTTTATGTTCTTCTAGCACAAGCACAAGCACTCCAAGGAGGGTACCCATTCATCATCAACTGGTAGACATTAGTGGCCTCTGAGTGCCACCCCTCCTCCAGAATGTGACAGTTCACCCTATTTAGGCCCAGTGCAGAATCTCCCATGAATAACTGCTGTCACCCATGAGCTAAGAAGCTTGTGTGCTCCAGTTGCTAATTGGAGGGTATTGACTTAGGAAAGCTAATAAAGAGTAATAGTGGTGACAAAAATATGTGTATGAACTTCAAAAATGTCTAAGAAGTAATAGTCATTTTAATATCAACTTGTTTTGAAATTTCAACTGAAGGTGCTCAGAAAGATGGAAATACATATTTCCAAGTGAAAAATGTCACAACTTCTGGGACTCACTTTGAAGCCCCAGACCCTGGCTTACAAGGACTGATGTATCTGCAAACTAATTCAAAAGAATAACTATAAGCTCTGATGGACAAAAGTAATGTTGCACAAAAAAGTGTAAAAGTGACCATTTTTTTTGGTTTGTATTATAAGCAAAAATTTTTGTAGTGTACATAAATGTCAGTTGAAAATGTACAAAGAAATGTGGAAGAATGGATATTTGACATTAAAAAATGTTCAGTGCTTTCAGGGCCCTCGACCCAGACCAAAATTTTTGCTTTGTTAACATATCTCCCGATCGTTTCAAAGGCTAAATTTCTGGTTATTTTTCTAACTGCCCCCTTCCCTCATCCGACCAAATCCTGGGTCCGCTAATCTTGAAGTATATTTGGTCCTATTCCTGTCTCCCTCTATACACGCTTAGATTTATATTGTTGTTGTTCGCCATTGACGTGTCAACACGTCTCGGGGTCGTGAACTCCTCCCGTAAAAGGCCGCACCATTAACGTTTAATTACCGAGAGTGATCCGCGAAGAGACGATAGGCAACACGTAACGCACTTCACTAACCGCTTACTACTCGAAGGCACAGTCACACTGAGCGAATGCGAACGCGAAGCGATCCGCACCATTAATCTACCGAGAGTGATTCGCGAAGAGACGATAGACAACACGTAATGCACTTCACTTACCACTAACTGAGTGACATTTAAATCTCCATCAGAAAACAATGTCCTTTTTCGGTTTATTTTCACACATTGCACATTGGCCCTGAAGGCCCGTTCACACCTAGAGGAAACGGAAGCGAGAGTGAACTTTTTCTTTGAAGTTAATGTTTTTTCTTTGATCTTTTAAAAGTATTCTTTGCACTTTTTCGCTTTCGCTCAGTGTGATGAACCCTAAGGGATGGTTCACACTGATCGGAAGCGAACGTGCAAACAACATCCTGTCCAATACAGTATGTATTTATCTTTGAGTTGCATTATTGTTGCACGAATAGAAAAAGAAGATGAAATCGAAAATGACATAAATTTGTCTATTTTAAAAGATGTCGTTTTCGCTTTCGTTCGATGTGAAAAATATTTTACACGGCTTGACAATACGGCAACAAACAAGACCGTGGTGTGCGTGCGACACTGGGGCTATACAAATATATTTCCATGGTTACCTTGCGTTGCCTGTTGACATTTTGAGCAAAAATTGCCCCTTGTAAGGTGCGTGACAAGAGATAGTTAACCGTGAAAGAATTCTTCGTTTCTGACTTTCTTCAAACAAACAGATTCTTGGTTTTGTCACTGTAGATTTTTCTTTCAATATAAAAAGTTGTTTTGCTGGTCTGGAAGGAAAATGCTGAGTCATCAGATTTAACAATGTCGTTTTGAAGGTTGTGTTTCTTGCCTCGTTAAAGTCAGCATGGTGATTGAAATGGGGGCCCATATTTTTGGGACAAAGTGGAGGGAGTAGTTTGGCAGTTTCATAATAAGTAGAACTGCTAATGTTGCAGTCATTGGTGGGAGTTTGTTTAGATCTACACAGAATGCTGCCATGACGTCATTTATGTGTCAGCAATGCGAACGTTTAATGACGCAACGTCACTTTTTTATTCTCGTAGAATGACTAGTGCGAATATGATGTCATTCACTTGGCCACCTGGGGGGTTTTTCACGAAAGGCTGAATAGCTTATTTGCTTCTTATTCGTCCTTTTTGGACGATTAAGCTATTCATGAATAGGAGGTAAATAAGGGTTCTAAATAGGAAAACTACTGACTTTGACTGGTACTATTCCAGATATTACCAGAAACCCAAATAGGCTATTCGCGACTTACTATTCATGACCTCCGTGAAAACCCCCCTGGTTCTTGCTTCCATCAATATCAAGTAAAAATGTCACCTTGCATGTCAATTTTAGAAGATCAGGTGTAATGTTGTTGTAGTTGTTGTTTGTAATTTACTGACGATAATTCAGAGCCAAATTCTTGGAAACAATTCAATTCACAAATATGTACATGTACACGTAATCAATATAATCATGATAAATCAATAACACATGTTACCTTTTCGTACTGAGGATCACTGACTTTTTATTGGCAATAAATAGATCTAACAATAAATATAAATCAATATCAATCAATACAATGTATTAGCAATAAACTAATCGACCGCAATGAACTAATAAATGACGTCGTGATGTTATTTCACGTGCTGGCTCAAAAAATGACGTCTTGACGTTGCTTTCACATGCTGGCTCATAAAACTACGTCGCGACGTTGCTTTCACATGCTGGCTCATAAAATTACGCCATTGATAAATAAACTGGTAATTATAATAAAACCGCCAGGACATTTCTCTGAAAATCCCCGAACGACCCCTGCCCCAGCCCCATTTATAGATAAAATTGACTCCAAACTAGCCGGTAATAAAAATGAAGAAGATGTTTATTTCATGACAAAAGTTAGTTTTCTTATTTTTACAGCCTGCATCCGAAGGAAGGATCACAAGTCCACGGGGGAGGAGGGGTACTCCTGTCGTAGTCCTTGGCCCTTCTCCCCTACTTCTACCCGTCTCCCCTCCAACCAGGACCAGAAAAAGTAACCCACCCCACCCCACCTCCCCAAGCCAGGACCAGGAATGGGTATCCCTTTCCCCCCAGCCTGGACCATCACATGGTACCCTCCTGCCAACGTGGCCAGGACCAGGACAGAACCTACCCCTCCCATCCCCCCACAGGACCAGGACAGGGTACCCCCCCACCCCCACCCCTCGGCAGGACACCCCATGTACAGGAAAAAGCGCGGGCGGTATGCCTCTTGCGTTCCTCCAGAAGGACTTTCTTTTCAAAGCCTGTTTTTCCCGTCAATAGAAGGACCTTATCGCCCCAATGATATGGGCGGCATTAATCACAATAATCCGTCAGATAATGGGCGTTAACCTCATAAACTGGGCGGTGTACATCACAGGTTTGACTCTAACACCAAATCATATCCCATCAGTCACCATAACAACCAAATAATATCCCATCAGTCACCATAACAACCGGACACACAGACGTATATTGTGCTTTATGATCGTATTTGGATGTTTATCCGGATGGATTCCATCCAGTTCATTCTGGATAGTTTAATCTGCAACTTGTTTTGCAGTGGATTTACTGGTAACCGATCCAGGGAAGCCACAAAAAAATTCCCCCAGCAGATTTTCTGAATTCGCTGCTGTGTACATATCATCGGTAAAGGCATTATTTTTTCACCGAAAATGGATAATTATAGATTATCCTTTTAATATTTGGGTCCAACTGTAAAATTAAAAGATGGCAAAAGAAAAAAAAGGACATCCACACTTCATCTGCTGGGACAACTCTCTGACGTTAGAGTCATTTATTCTTCAGGTATACAAATACTGTTAAGTTTTAAGTTTTGACAGGATGGGCTTATCCCGGCTTTTAATGAAGTCTTCACACCCATTGGCAGATCTAAGGGGGGCGGCATGGTTACACGCCCCCTCTGGGTTCAAATTTTCAATTTCGTGAGGAATATTGGGCAAAATAATAGGTTGGCGCCCCCACCTTTATGGTCGGCGCCCCTCCTCTGGGAAGTTCTGGATCCACCACTGAACATTTTACTGTCACCGATAAGAAAGCAAGCCTCATGTACTGAGCTTAGGGATTTTACGCCAGAAGGCCTCGTTTAATGTTGTTACCTTGGAGATTGCATTACCTTTCCGATGCTGTTACCTGATGATGGAGTGTGTTGTGTTTTTATTGCACTTTCCATGACACGTAACACAAATGCTGTGAAATAGTGAGCCTGTGATGATCTATCTATGGAGATGTGGGGTATGTCAAAGGCCACTGGAGTGCACTTTATTTATGGACATATATTGAAGTGTATGTTTTATAAACAGAGTGCACAATGGAGAAGTGATATTGCTCTATTTCTCTATGATATATGTATAAAGAATGTGTTATGAGAGAGGTGTGAAATTTTGTTCCTTTTAGTGGAAACATAAAATTGGCTTAAATGTTGAAAATGGGTGTAGAATGTTTGTTGTCTTCAGGAGAAGCATAAAATTGGCTTAAAACAAAACAACATGTGAGAGAAAAATAAGATGTGAAGACATCTTTATAACAAGAAGAAAAAACCTACTGATTTGAGGATTGTTTGGTCTCTAGATTTGCCCTCGGCATCAAAGAAAGGATTGGAACCTGGATGGGGAGGAGGAGGGGCTGTGCCATTGAATAATCAGTTGCAGTAGTTTCCTTCTTCTTCTGCTGCTTTCTTTGTGAAGTAACACTTTCTGTAGCGGTTTGTATTTTGCCCTTTGAAAGGTGTCTGCTGTGCTGACACATGTAGAAACACAATTGATATGTACACAATAACTGTAGGGAACACAACAGCGATAACTCCTCCAATGACGTTACATCATAACGGAGTTATTTTGGTAGTCACAGAAAAAAGACGTAACGTCTTTTCAAAGAGCGCTTTGTTGTTTGTTAATGACGCAACGTCAATAGCGTTATTACTACGACGTAACGTTGTTGAGTAATTAAAGTGTTCTGTGAACTGGGTTGTAAGTGGGACACCTGTCGCAATCCAAGGACCCAAACCATGACTATTAGACTGTCATAGCTTTCATAGAGACACTTAGGGTTCAGTCACATTCGAAAATCACCCGAAAACGAATGTCAGGCGATGTCAAGGTATCATATTGGTTCTGGAATCATGTCAAAATTGTATCTATATTTGAGTATTTGCAAAGATAACAGAAAATGTTAGTTTTTGGGTTAGAATATTCAATTTAAACTTGTTTTTCTCTATGTATCAAGGAAAAGGAAAGCCTTCGATATGTAGCTTTAAGGATATGTTCACAACGACCAAATACGAAATTACTTTAAAACGATGCAAAAATGTCATTTGCATTTGAGACTAAGCAGAAATGAATTTTGCTCGGAAAGGACAATGAAGCCAGTCTTTGAGACAAAATCGTTTTGTTTTTGCGCTCGCTGTTACTCGGTGTGAACAGAGCTTAATGGTGTAAAAATGACGATCGACCAGACAATTACAATAGTTCAATCAAAGTATTGACGAACCCAAGGGGTGGAGGGTGTCGTGGGGTCATAAAGACAAGACACGGTGTTGGTTAGGCGTGAATGCTGGTTTATTGCAGGGGAACAAGTTGTAC
>JBCAUG010103279.1:0-21739 GCA_038406175.1 Haplosyllis leylae | reverse complement strand
GATTACCCCCCCCGGGACAAGCCCTGAGCCCCCCCCCTTGGAACAAGACTTGATCACCCCCCCCCGGGACCGAGTAACCCCCCCCCGAATAGGTCGGCTACGCAGCGGGCGGTATGCCTCTTGCGTTCACGCAGGAGGACTTTCTTGTTTTCAGATGGTGTCACCTTTTAATGCCAAGCCATAGTAGGTTCATCGTTAACACCTTTTAAATTTTATTCGCATACTCGAAAGTCGGTACAATTTGTTGCCGGCTCTTTAGAGTCAGAATAATTGTTGAGTCGGGGGATCTTATCATCTATGGACAGGATGGAAATGATCCTTTAGCAGTTTTGTGATAATTAGGCCTACTTTAAGTTGCATTCATTGGTTGGAATTTCTTTACACAGAATGAATGTTGTGACATCATTTTTGAAAGTCACGAGACAGCATTTGGACCACGTTTATGACGTCAGTTTTTTATGTTTGTGCTGTTCGTTCGGGATAAGGCAAATTAAAAGAATTCGACTAAAACCACTGAAGCATGACTGAAGGCTACTGAAAGCTTTTCTGTGTGTCCCACTCACAGTTGGTTTGTTAATGGTTACGACTTCTGATTGATGATTGGAAGGTCGTGGGTTCAAATCCAAGAGTTTTTGTTTTTGAAAAGAAAAGCCTAATCTAATTTGCTCTTATTTTGAATTCAAAATAGGGAAAACTCAATTGTTGCTGAAAATTTTGTCTGCTAGGCCCATACAATTCTGAACATTCGATATTCATGGTTTTGTAAAGATTCCATCCCAGGACCGTTAAACTTTCAAAAAGTCTGCACAAGTTCCTTGTTTCTAGATTTTGTGAATTAAGCTCTGTTTGCACATAACGTCTACATTTGTGTCAACGTCAACGTTTGCATCAATTTGGTATTGAGTGAGTGGTCATGCAAACGCACATGCAGAAAATGGGTTCAAACAAATTCTCTGCATCAATGTTTGCGTCACCATTAATACAATGTTAAAGTTGATGGAAACGTTGACGTTGACACAAATGCAGACGATAAGTGTAAGCAGACCATTAGAGCATCGAACGGTTTTGACCATTGTCACTAAAAACTGAGAAGCTCCTGGATTAAAATAAAGAAAAACAAAGGGGAATAAAACTTTTCACAAGATTATTATCCTGCAAAGCTGTTCTGCTGTAGATGGTATCTATTGCACCAAGGGGATTAAGAAGAGACACCAAAGGCCTGGAAAGGAGTTTGTCCTAATCCTAGGATTTCTAAACTTATTGGAAAATTGATCTCATTTTTTGTTCATGATGTGAATTTTTGTTACAGTAAACTTTGCGTGTTAAATCGTGTCTTCTCTCTGTTGGCTGACAGAACCTTAATATTTACTGCAGAATGAGGCTTTTAGGGACTGTTCACACCGAGCGAAAGCGAAAGCGAAAGCGAAAGAGAAAACAAAAGCGATATTCACTGCAATCGGTCCATAAGCGATCAAGAAGGCGATGTCATTTTCGTACTTTCACTCGGTCTGAAAACAACTGGTGTAAATTTAGTCCTTTCAAGCGACGTCGCTACATCTTCCTGGTGCTGAGGTAGAGTGCTGGCTTCTTGCACAAGAGGCAGACTGACCTTTAAAAACATAACTTAAACTGATATCTGGCACAAGGAGCCCATAACATAAAGTTGATAAATTAACATTTTTATCTTGCAGAAAGGCTGCATTCATTTTCTAGGAAATGAAGATTACCACATGAAGTTGGTTCAATGTATCTCGCTCAAACAAAGCCATCCTTTAATATTTACTGATAAGGTTAAACAAATTTACAAAACCTGTATGTAAACATATTCGCCTGAAGTAAACTTATAAGTACATATACAACATACGTAAACTACCTTTACAAGTAAAAGAAATGCGACTCATTCAACATATTGAACCATTCGAGTTTTTTCCAAAATAACACAAATCGGACATTTCAAGCATTTTTGTACAAAATTGACTTCGACAGGTTTCAAAATCAGCAAAAAATAAAGTTGCCTCCAGTGGGAATCGAACTCACAACACAAACCATCTATAAATTAGAAGAAACCCAGACATGTGTTGAAAAGAAGATCCTTTAACTGAATTTATTTCATACTTTTCTAGGTTCAAAAGAGTATGACTTTATAATGGTCTAGAAATCTGAGACTGGCAAGAAATGATAGATAGGCTGAGTGGGTAAGGCATTAATCCAGTGATGTGAGTTCGATTCCCACTGGGGTCAAGTTTATTATTTGCTGAAACTTTAAAGACCTGTTGTCAGTTTTGTACAAAATGCCAGGAATGCCAGATTTGTGTTATTTAAGAAAAACTCTATTGATTCCCTCAATGGGTGTGATAGTTTGTAGGAGGTTATATTCAAATGTACGAAGGTACATCTGCAATTGAATTTTGAAAACATTTAAGCATAATTCAAATGGAACAAAAGCAGACATGAAGAAGGTAATGAATAAACTATTGCTAACATTCTATACAGATTTTCCATATCAATTTACATATTCTACTGTATACTCATCATTTTATCACTTTTTTACTTCCAATAAAATTAAAATATGCATAATACTTTGAAAATATTCAGTACTACTTTACAGAATTTAATATGGTTTAAAAACCTAAATATGCAAATAAAGTAGGTGTCACACCGTGACAACTTTTTGGACAAAATAAAATCAGGACAGCAGTACAGAAAACTTAAGAGATATACACTTCATAATTTGCTCATATTTACACATTTTATTTGTATTTTAAGAAGAGTAATTAATGTGATTGAAGTTTAATCAGAAATTGATATGAAGAACCTATGTCGGAAAAGGAACAAACGAAACCTAGGAATTACAAAGTTACTGCTTTTCAGTATAAAATTGTAATTCCTTATTCATAGACTATCAGCATAGCTCGATTTATTGCTTCCTCCAAATGCAGTTGCCGGGGATAGTAGCTGCTGAAATCTAAATTGGTTTACCATACCGCTTACCGTCCAGATATTACGTAAGAAACTATGATAGTTATCCATAGGTGGCATCCAAAACATGGGTATCAATGACCACTAAGAATTTGTCTGCCGTTTCCAGCTAAGGCACAATTCATTTTTTTTTAGACTGATGTATGAGGTAGAGTGCTGGTTTCTTACACAAGAGATAGCAGGTTCGAGCACAGCAATCCTCTTTTTAAAAAAATATTATTTTTGTCACTGAATTTAGTGAAATTACTAATTACATAAAACCATGAGTTGCCACAATAGCCAATATCGCAACATTTGAGTTGTTCATGATAAGTGATCCCGGGAGTGGAGATATAATATGATATGACTAAGAAAAAAATAATTGGACATGTCTTCTCAATATTAACTTGGAACTGCAGTTAGAGAATGGCTCAAGATACCAATCCTACAAGCGATGTGGTATTTATTAATTTCTAAAGAGGCTGTAATAAGAATCAAACCGATATCTTTGAAAAAGTCCGGGTTGATTGTGCTTCCCGCTAGGTGTACATGGTGCTAACTGAACAAAGAAAAAAAATGACGTTGCGTCGTTGAACGTTCGCATTGCTGGCTCGCAAATGACGTCGTTTGTGTAAAAAAATTCCATCCAAACGCAAAGGCATATTCCCAGAATGTTATGGGCCCCTGATTTCAACCACTAATAATTACAAGCACAATAAATATAAGTGTTCGACATTTCATTGAACTCAGTGAATCTATAGAGTTTAAAATGCAATGAATTTTCATTACAAGAAAACATTTTGATTCTTTCTTACCTACTTACGTGAAGACCAAAGCGAAGAATGTGTTTTGATGAATTTTCGTCATTGATACTAAAAAACCATTGTTGTTTACTCATAGATTTCTATAATTTTTCATGTTGCCAGACGTTGAACAAATGCTGAGTTGATGGAATATATCAATGTCTGTGTATTTACATAAACTAATGCATGTAATACATAGATCTATTATTTTTCTTCTGAAAGTGTTTGATCAACAAACTAATGGATGAAATTCTTTGGAAATGTGTTTTTACTCGTAAAAAGCGCAGCACTTTATTTTGAAATGGATTGTTAGGACAATAATAATGGGATATAGAATTTCAGACAAAGTGCAATTTAAGCTTAACATTTTCTTGGTATTTCACATGTACACTCAGTTTAAAATGTAAAAGATATTCAATGGCCTCTGTAGGTGTAGGAAATTTGGGAATGGTTGCATACCAGTGTGTCCAAGCTATAAAAAATGACGTTGCGTCGTTGACCCAATTGTTGGCACGTGCACATAGATCTAAATGACGTCATGACAGCATTCTGTGTAAACAAATACCAACCAACGACTGCAGTCTGAACTGCCAAGGCATGTTATGGCCAAAATCCCAGAATGTTACGGCCCCGATTGCAACCCCTATGCTGACTCTAACGAGCCAGCAACAAGTTCTCAAAATGAGCTATCACTGACTTAACAAGAATGTAAGACAATCAAGTTCGAGTTAAGACTGAAGCTGGGAGGAGGAGATGCTGCAGTGTGCACGTATAGTACTGTTCTAAATTATGGGTAGCCGACTTGAATAAAGGTGGACACGTTTGGTATCTTAGAACTACTGAAAATATTAATCCCATAGACAATGCATTCTATGCAATTTTTCCAAATTGCTAAATTACATAAAACCGTGTTTGCCACAATAGCCAATATCGCAACATTGTTGTGTTCAAGCAAGTGTAATACAGGTACGGTTAATTCGAACTGATTCGTCAGCAAGGTTTTCCTTCGAAATAGGTACAATTCGAATTAACAATGCATTTTAACATTAAATGATAAGAAAGTGTGTGGTAAAAAAATTGAATTAAGTGGAACTTCGAATTTACCGTGTTCGAACTTACCGTGCCCAACCTGTATTAAGACAATTTGCAACTCAAGAACGTGGGCGGGAAGTATTTACCTTGATTCAGGGCAGCAGTCATCCCCAGGTCAAATGAAATGTTACCAACAAAATGTTCACACCCACAGGCAATTAGCAACCATCTTAACTATCGGTACAGAAACAAACAACACCCTGAATAAAGTGTGAATTTAAGGTGGTCATAAAATACATTCTGCCTTTTACAATGGGTGTCTATGAGAGAATAGATTTTGAGGCATAAAAAATAAAAAAGACATTTGTCCCAAAAATGTCTTCTTTATTTTTTTATACTTCTGTATTTATTCTTTCATAGCCCACCATTGTAAAAGGTTAAAAGTATTTTCTGACCTCCCCAAAATCACACATATTTTCTGAATTTTTACTCAGGGTTGACAAACTCATGGCAGATCCAAGGGGCAACAGGACGCGCGCCCCACCTCCAGGCCCAATTTCTTCAATTTTTATGCAGTTTTTGGGAAATTTTTGGCCAAATAATAGGCTGGTGCCCCCACCTTGATTAACACTGATTAACTTGACGCCAATCTGTTACCCTTGTTGTTAAGTCACAACAATTATAGGAACGATCAAGATGTTGACGTTATGGTGTAACATGTCGTAGATCCGAGTGTAATTAACACTGGCGGATCGTCTGGGGGAGCTGCGCCTTAATTACCTCAGTTTCTGGCACGGCGATTATCGGTCATCGGTTCAAGTTGAAGATAATTTGGCAGCTGCAGTCGGTGGCGATTAGTTACACGAGCATGAGAACTCACAGATAAACTGCTGCTCCGGATCTGCTTGTTCAATTGGTTCTATTACGGATTGTTACATCAACAAAGGGAATTGCGAGGATACCGAAATATCGGGTTCATGTTGCGGAATTTGTAGTATGCTTTGTACATATTTTCCAACAATATGGGAAATTAACTAAGGGCTCGTTCACACGGTGCGATCTTTTCTGATTGCCACTGCCATTTGTTTTTTGCTTGCAATGGGTCACATAGGAGTTGATGATGTCGCAGTCGCACAGTGTGAAAACACATCTATTGAATCCTGTAAGACGCATTCATTGCGATAAAAAAGAATTGCAGTCACAATCAGAAAAAACGCACAATGTGAATGAGCCTTAAGAAATGATGACGTCATATATTCATGAGTTAAAATAGACCTATCACGCATGATAGAAAAGTTCACCATGGCACTATTTCATTTTCTAGGTAGAAAATATACAATTTGAAAGATTAAAAGTTTATTGGTAAGTTATCATTTTTAGCTAAAACCTTTATTGCGGCAGCCATTTTCTGGGACACCGACCTGGTTTCTTACCTTCTGGTGCGCAATATCTTTACATCTTTACATAGCCTTGAGACAAAGTCCCATAATGTATGTTTTGTTGAAACTTTTGATGCTCGGAATTTAGGTCTTGCCATGAACTTGTTTCCCAAAAGATAGACAAGAGAAAATCAAGAATATCACGAAAATAGCGCATTTACAAGTTCAAATGATACAGTATTGTTGTCGCCGAATCGTCGGAAAGTCAAAACTTTTGCAAGGGCAAAACTAATTCTTCATGGTAAATATTCTTGGGAGATAAAAATTAAAAAGATAAATGACCATGAGGAGGAACTTTCAAAATCGACCAGAGTAGGCCTTTGAATCTGGTTTGACCTACTGATGCAAATGTAATCTTTCAATCAAGGTTTTCACAAACTCTTCACGACACAAGATTGCCAATATTGTCACTTGTGTTTTAGCTGTACCTTTTTAAATTTACCGGACCACCGAAGTATCCAACCTTGAAATGTAATCCTCTTATACCCACTGATATCAAATTTTGCATTTACTAATACAATATGATTACAATAAAGTAGGAAACTGCAAATTTATGGGAATGCACAAATGGCAATATTGCCACTATTGCCAATGTTGACTTATGAAAACCTTGATTTCAGTTCCATTCATCAAAGCAAGTTCCAAATGCGAAGGATAGTAATTTCAACTAGTGTTACTATGATGATTTTGTTAGATTTCCAAACTGTGTAGTCGATACCAGTTCCACACTTATCGTGTTCACAATGGGTTATTGGTTACTATGTTATTTCCAAGTCCCAACAAAGTTTATTATAAAGGCGATAACATTGCTCTTATATCTGGTCAATGAATTCAGTGATGTGTATTTTTAGCTCAATGACTGTCGAGGTGATATTGAGATGGTGCCTTCAACAGAAAAGCTTTCTTCCTCTTTGCTATTCTCTGTCTATCTGAAATGTTATTGTGTAATGTGGAATGGAGAACATGTAATTCTGGAAACCGTATTCCATCAGGAAATTGATAAAAATTTCATTATATGAAAGAACTTCCATTGCAATCAATGTTTCTTTTTTTTTGTCATTTTAGATTGCGGAGATTCCAAGACAGGGACAAGAATTGAAGCGGAGATATATGATCTGATACGGAACGGGAGATATATATCAACACTCTCTCAACACCTAGCTCCAACGCCTAACGCCCAACGCCCAGACGCAAGGGATCGCATTGAAATCGGATCGGTCACCACTCACCTCACACTCCAGTCTGTTTATGGAAGAGTCTTCTCCTTAATGCTATTCAGCGCCATTAGAGAATGATGTTGGATAATTTCACAACAGATGTGAACCAAAAGGGATGGCAGTGGCTGTGCTTCATAGGTGTCCCCCTTGACTGAGAGTCTCAATCCTAATGTCATTATTATAGCTAATAGGATTTAATTGAATGAGATGAATAATAATTATATATAATTCTACGCACTCATTATATCTATCTTATTCTGTTGCTACTACTGCGCCATTTTGCCTCTCGTTTCGTCAGGGTAATTATTACTCCTTGTTATTGAGTTGGAGTCTGTATGAGGACGGACTGTTTGCAATGAACACTCTTGCATGAATGGAGGTCTTCTTCCCATTAACATTGATGACAGTTACAAACATAGACCGATTCAACACTGTGGATTCCGAAAGACTTTACTTTAGGAACTGTGCAGAAATAAAGGATTTTAATTGGTGGGATTTTTGTTGTTTCCTGTGTACGCTACAATGAAAATGATGTCACTACGCCTTAGACGTTGACTTGCTGGGAGAATTCATCATCTTCTTTTAAGTCGTGGAATAAACTTTGGCGTGAAGACAAAACAGCATAAAATCAGCTGTTTGAAAGAACAAATAATAATGAAGTGAAAGCAGAGCAATATGAAAATGTTACGAAGATGAGATACACGGACTGTGAGGGATTTTTCCTCCTCGTTGGATTAGCAGTTCATTCAATATGTTTAATTACTTGTAAGTACCGCCTGGGAAATTAATTGAAACAATGGAATTGTGTTCCCGAGATGTGCATCAATGTATCTAAAGCTGCAGTACTGGAGGACTCCCAAATAGACTCAGCTGATTACAAAAAAAGCACATCGCGACATTGACATTCGCCTACTGGCTCGTTGCTATGTCACAAAAAGACGTTCTGACATAATGACGTATAGACAGCAATCTCGTGTAAACAAATTCCAACCAATGACTGCAGCTTAAAGTAGGCCTAATTATCATAAAACTGCCAAAGGCTCATCTCTGTCTTAGGACAGGATGTTACGAAACCCCCGACTTAACCATTAAACTGACTCTAACGAGCCAGCAAAAACTTGGTGCTTCTGCAACAACTGCTACTACTGCTGCATTATGTGTTAATATCTTAAACAACTACATGGGATTTACACAGCAAAAAACGCACGCCATAAGGAATCTTTTAAGCGCACGTTTTTAAGTTCAAATGGATTAGTGGTTTTAAACTGCACTATTATTCACACCATCTCATCTCACTGCTAATGGGCCAGATGGAAAAAACAATGGAATAGATGGATTTAGTGTCTTAGCTTATTTAGAATTCACTGAATATTAAACTTGTTACTGAAGATATTTAATTGACTACCCTGGATACGCATTCAAGGACGAGGATTCAGAACTGGCTGCGAAGCAACAGTACGCAATTTTTATGTGTCTATCGAATGGATTCTTTCTATGCGGAGGATAAGAAGAGATGAATATTGCGCACGTTCCGCTCATAGAGACCAAGGTATCTATGTTCACAGAAAATTTCTCGCAGATCACTCTTTCTTCGTACTTTCTGTTTTGATAGATTTATTTTTCACTTTGTTGTCGAATGGATTTCATTTTCGAATTGTTTTTGAAGCGCGTCTTTCGAATAATGTGGGCGATAATATGATAGTTGACAAAACATACTCAACACAATTCAAGATGATCCATTTTATAAGACTTTTACTTGAATGTGTTTTTTTACAACTTTTCAGTTCTGACTTTTAAACATAAAAAACGATTTAATATTTTTAAATTTGTGCGATTCTTCAAGTTTTATTGGTGTTAGTTTGCAATGGTTTAACTTCTTATTTTCTTCAAACACGTAGATAATTTTAACTAGTTTCACATACTTATAAAATTATTTTTCTTATTTTGAAGGATCTTTAGTGGAAAAAGCACTGGACCAATCACAGTCAAAACATCATCACGTGACACATCACGTGACACGCATCACACATCAAAATCAGGATTACTGACACATAACAGATTTTTTTAGTACAGTAGAGATATTGTGAAATTTGAAACAAAAACAGCTACAACAACACAAAATATAGATCTACAGAAGAATAATAATCTCAATAAAAAACTTAAATGCAGAAATAGAAACCTAAAGATTATCTCTTCATTCTCACTATGAAAAATGAATCCAAATCGTTCCCTGTTTTTACAAACGCAGCAGGATAGTATATCTCACGGAGATAGTGATGGCACATTCGGCTCGAGGAATTACATCAAACAACGCAACCGCCGACGACACTCCTGTCTCAGCACCGACAGCTTCGTAAGTTCCACTTATTATCTTTTTTGTTCATAATTTCTTCTCGATATGAATGTAATTTTTACGACATCGTGTTGGAAACAATTTTGACGGGGCAAAAATGTCGTCGCATTTGGTTTTGAACATAAATCAATTTTCGATTCTTGAAGGCTCATTCACACTGTGCGTTTTTTTTCTGGTTGCGACTGTGATTCTCCTTATGGTAACAAATGGGTTGTACAGGACTCAATGGAAGTATTCACACTATGCGACTGTGACAACATCACCAACTATATAGCACATTACAAGCAAAAACAAATCGCAATCAGAAAAAAACGCACAGTGTGAACGAGCCCTGACACTCGCTAACGTTTTGCTGTACTCGATTAGGGGTTGCCCCTGCATGTGTCATTATCTTTCACGCGTTCAGAGACAAGCGCATTTGAATCCTGAATAGTAGAACTTGTTTCACTGAGCAAGACTCCCCTTAACATGTTTTGTAGTAAAAAAAATCCTGGAAATGGTTTAGATGTCCCAAGGATCCAGAATACAAAATTCTCCTATTGAATATGAAAAACAGTAATACAGGCTTTCATGGCAACATATGAATAGACACCACGTTGGTAAACTTACCAAACCTTTTCTCTACTTGTGTGCTTCAACCCTTTTACAATACACGTACGTCTACAATGGAAAAGGACTTTTAGAACCTTTTTGAAGCTTTTCATGTAATTTGTAATTCGAACATGTCTAAATCGAGGTTCCATTATGGAAATATGCGCTTGTCGATCACTGTAAAACAATAGCAAAAAGAGATTTGAGCCATTTTAGCTTCATCCAATTAGGATATGAAACAGAAGCTCCATTATTATTAAAAAGTACGTTTTGTGTTTGTCATACGATGCCTCGGGTTGCATTCACTGTAAACGCTCATTCACGGTGTGCGTTTTTTTCTGATTGCGACTGCGATTCCTCTTTTTGCAATGAATAGGTTGCACAGGACTAGATGGAAGTGTTCACACTATGTGACTGCGACAACATCACCAACTCCTATATGATCCATTGTAAGTGGAAACAAATCGCAGTCGCAATCTGAAAAAATTGCACTATGTGAACGATTGCGATTTCCCTTGCGAGCTTACTTTCTGACATCACCCACAACCCTGTATCAAAGTAATTAAGTAACTCGTTAGGGCACATTTACACCAAGCGTCAACAGCAAGGCAGAGTCAACATTGCAATGACACTGGCAATACAGCTCGCACTGAAATCAATGGAAACAAATAGAGTCACACATTTGGTTTCTCACAGATTCAATCGCAATTGTTGCATTGGAACGCACTATCTATTTCAAATATATTACTTTTATCTGAAATTTAAATGTTTCTTAGATCTATATTCGGCATGACTATGTAAAGTTGTTTTTATTTTATTACAAATATCATTTACTCTTCCATAACCATTGTAGATCTACAGAATATCATAACGAATTAATGCACAACGCAGAGTCCATTATTACACCTGATAAAAAGTAATTAAAAGAATTTTCTTCCAGAAAAATGTTTAGAATTTGACCTTATTTGATGTGTTGTGAGTTTAGTTCACAAGTGTCAAACATTTTGTATTTATTTCTTGATTCCGCAAGAGATTAGGTTACTTTAGAGTAGTATAGTCTTATTGGAATGAGCCTGTGAGTGCATAGCTGGTCTTTTTATTTCAGGATGTTTTCTTTATCCTGTTCTGTATAGCCCTACTGATAGCTCCTTTGTAATTCCCGTTTTTGTAGAAATAATATACTACATAATTCTTAGATACCAAACATCTTTGTCTTTTCATGTACTTTAAGTCATTCAGAAAAAAAATTAAACTGTAGAATGTATTAAATAATAGGATAATTCTTCCATTTATATTTGTTTGAATCACAATTTGCAGGATTTGTTTCAGCCAAATGATATAAAATAACAAATAAGACTTCCTAGTCAATCAGATCGAATTTTTAGTGTCACAAAAGAGAAGAGGGCCAAAAGTGTCTTCAGAATTTAGTTGAATTGAATTTTACTGCATGATCATTTTGATAACCAGCTCCCTAAACCTGCTTGGGGATAAAGATATTGACTTGAACTAGGTACAAATAGGATCTAATATTTGCGGCGGGATTGGAAAATCTCCTTTGTTCCTTCAGTTATTAGACTGCAAAGGACAGGAATTGTAACCCCGTTTGTGTGCAGATATATGATAAAATAACCTACGTTATATTCTTCTTTATTTATTAAACATGAGATGTACATTGAGGGCCAACATAATTCGAAAACTTGATGCAGATTTCGGCTCTAATGGGACAAAGGTTGGTTTTACCAGATGTATAATGTTCAGCAATTCCCGTCTCAGAGGACAAGGTTCCTCGGGAAATATAATGAACATGTTCTCCTGATTTAGCTGATCAGGCCCAGTAATTCAATTTACCATTAACCTTGTCAACAATGCTCTGCCTGCTAAGAGTAATAAAGAAAGGCTAATGGAGTATTCACACTGACCTTTTTCTCAACGTAAAACAATTGCGATTGCGATTCGTGTGAATTGCGTTGTACTCTACCCTATGGAAGCATTCATACCAGATATTTGCAATCGCGATTAGGTTCAAGAATGTGTACCCATTTTTCTGTGATTGCGATTGTGATTCGCGATCGCAATATTTTTAGGTTGAGAAAAAATTGGTGTGAATGGACCATAAGTCTTATCTGGTTACTATTTGTGGAGGGAGAATTTGATATTTGGGGTGATTAGATTTTGATGATCATGTCAAGTTATATTATAAGTGTCCAATTTGTTATATTAATTTAACATAAAATTATGGAACAATCGCCAGGCATCAAATTCTGTTGTACAAATGTGTCTTGGAACCAGTAGAATGCGTTTGGAGAACAGCCTCCATTCAACGGTATACCCAGACCAGCCAAAGCGAAAGCGACACGTCGCTTGGAAGGAATATATGGATTTATAAGGTGGTATTCACACCAATCGAAAGCGATTTTCGCTCCGATCAGTTCAGAAGGTCTCAAAAAAGCGATGTCGCTTTCACATTCGCTTTCGCTGATGTGGGTATACCTTGAACCTAAACTTGTTACGGTACAAAGTAAGACTAAAGAAACGTGAATTTGGACGTCTTTAAGCTGTTTTTACCCGTTACTGCATCTTTTTGTGCAACTGTGGAGTTTCTGATATCAGAGAATTAAATAACCACTGTCCACACGAGAATCATCGTTACCATAGGCGCAATCCAGCTTCAGTTGATTTTGGACGTCAAAACCGTCATGATTAACGCAGCTTCAAAGCTGCACAGAAGGCACACATGCATGAATATAATTTCCATTATTCTGATGTTTTAATGTGTGAAAGTAATGTAAAAAAATTCAACCTTTTTTTAGGTTGGAGGCATATGATGAATTTGACATTAAGCAGATTTTGACCTTGAGATAACATGCATACATAATCACTGGAATTCAAACATGTACATTCGATGATATGAAATACCACGGTATTTTTATCTGTTTGAATTTAAAATTCACCCAATGACATTGGTATTCAAACTTGATCTAGATTTTAGAAAATTATAAAGTTCCCAGCTCAAGTATTTCAAATGATGCACAGAAAGACACATATGCACACAGTGACAGATGTGACAGTAAGTATAATCTAAATGCTTTCGCAGATGGTAAGGCTTAATAATGGAAATGTAGATGGCAGGAAATTTGCCTCATCTACAAAAAAGTGTGCCAATTCGTTGAGGAAGAGATCACACCAGTCAAGCTTCCTCAGTAAAACTATTGTTTTCGTGTCAGTCAGTAACTGTCAGTAACTTTCAGTCTATTTCAGTACAGCTACAGATCTTGTAAGAAGCTCAAGTTAATTAATGTACAGTTGCGTTTGGAACATGAGTGAAGATTTCATAAATTTGTTTTCAATGTCAAAACTATTGAAGCTTTTGACGAGCCATTTGCCCTGCATAAAATACCGTGCATTCTAAACTCAAGTTAGCTCCTGTCAACCTGAATCTATTAACGGGTCCAAACTATCGCAATACTAAGGTGTTTGTTGTAGACTAAAACACAACCGTGGTCAGTATTGCTTCGTAATGTTAATGCGAGGCTGTTTGGTTTGAGTGTCATATTGACCGTTTTGAGAACTTCATTCAATCACATACATACCTGGAACGGGAATTGATCCTGTAAACCGATTTTATCTGAGGAAGACATATCCATTGGAAGGAATCCACGATTTGCTCTGACTATGAGATAATCTCTTATTAAAGGAAAACCTACTGAAGCAGTCTGTTATCTCGTTTGTGGACGAAATTGTCGCATTCATTTGCGTGTAGCTTTACCTAGTTCTCAGCATTCATGTGTGTGATTTTCTTTAGTGTCTTTATTCAGTCGTTTCCTTTTAATTGACGCAGTCAGTAGAGTTTTTCATTATCTCTCCACAATACAAGAATACCAACGTTGCCAACTTCATTTTAGCTCTTCCATTAAAGATCAACTGGTCCAATGTAGCATTAAGACTTAAAATGTAATCTTCACATACCTGTTGATTTCTAATTTCACATTTACTAACATCAGTTAATATAAATAAAGACAAAAACTGCAAATAGAAGGGAACATAAAGTAGCAATAATGCCAACATTGCCAACCTTGTGTGTTTGTGATTGTTTTATTCCAAGGGAAATAGAACATTATAGAATGAATTAATGGTAGAGACGTAACTCACTTCTTGGAGAATATCTGTCATACTACATTTGCTGGGTCTAATCACAATAGTGACCTTTTAATTCTCGTGCAAACGTGTTGTCTTGAAGGGAATTCAAATTGAACTTAAGAACAGCATTTACAGCACATTTGTAGTGTTTGATCTGCTATATGCGTATCGTTCTTACTAGCATGGCAGTCTAGTTTTTCACGATACGTGTTTCTGTCAGATTATCTGACAGATCTTTACACTGGGAAGTGCAAAAACAATTTTGTCAAAAATTGCCCTAGTTGGGATTTAACCCATGACCTTTGGATCATCATGCCAATGCTTTACCAACTGAGCTAAGTCAACATCCAGTTGCCAGTCTGAATCTTCATGGCCTTTGTAAAGTAATGCTCTATTGATTCTAGAAATTATCAAAGTCCAAAATGTGAAGTGGTGCATGAAACAAAGCTCATTTCAAAAATCTTCTGGTCAACACATACCAGGCTAGCACAGTCAGTAGAGCATTAGAGTGATGATTCAGAGATCCTGGGTTCAATTCTGACTGGAGGCAATTTTTGTTGAATTATTCTTTGCTCTTCCTTGTGTAGAGATCTGTCAGATAATCTGACAGGACAGACACGCGTATCCTGAACAACCCGAATGCTATAAATATATATTTTATTGATATACAATAAAATACCCTGACTAGATATTTCAAAACTCAGTTGGTAATTTCATCTGAAATAGGAAAATTTCTCTACTGAAAGGTTTCATTCAGATGACTGTGATTGAGGGAGCAGAGTTCCACCCCCGGGCTGTCAAATGTTCCTTCAGTGCTTAGGTGGACCAGAAAATGCTCAACTGTAGGTTAGGTCCTATCACATTTCCTAGTACAATGGATCAATTGGAACGTACAGAGCAATAATGGCGATAAGTGCTGGGGAGGTATAGCCATAATGGCTGGTCAGACCAATCTCTGAGAAGCTGTAATGCTTTTCTCAATTCTATATTTCTTCTCCTCAGGAAATGCAAAGGCATCATAACAGCTTGCATGATCATTAGACAGTTTTAAGGGGGAGCACATAAGTCACCACTTTCCTGAATACTTTAACATGCCTCCCATTTATATCAACACAGTGGTACCATCTCTTTCACATTGTGTTCAACAACAGAAATCCATTTCTGTAGGCCTTCCTTGTTCCAAACGTGGCTACTCCAGCAAGATCAACAAGTTTTCTCTAGAGCATGGCTTCTGTTGCTCGTGTGCTCTGTTTGTTTCATAAATTTTTCATTGTATAGTAACTTCACTTTGCAAAAAGATGCATTTCAAATCTTCTCGAAGAACTGTTATACCGACAATGATGTCACACAATTCCCCACATCACAATACCTGTAAACAGTTCAATATTATTACAACAAAAACCTCATCGGATTAATCTGTGGCTCTTCAATACAACAGAAGTGACGTTCTCACGGAATGGTTGGTACAAAATGATGCATTGCGTTAAAACAGTTATGGAAAGTAGGACCAAAGTATTTATTTTTGGTCATGTAAAATGCGCCATCAAAAAGACCAGTGCCGGAGACACCCCAATTCGAGGTGGCAATAAATAGACTAGAATCACTAATGGCATTAATGGCAATACACACGATGCCCATGTCATTTAAGTAGGGTACAACGTGTGGGCAGGTGCAAAGTTTAGCTGCAGGTGATACCTTCTCTCCCAAGACAAACTTGAAGCCAAGTTGTTCCGTGATTGCTGTTAAAAGCTGCCTGCACGAAAGCGTCTACGAAACCATGAATAATAAATATAACATAGAGCATCATGCAGTTTTAAAATGGAATATTTTCTCATTCTGAAGCATTTTCACACAAGGCAGATAATAATTACAAGAAGAATACTTCCAAACTAGGATAGAAACACATGTGACATGAAGTTTTCCCGGAAACGGAAATGGCACGTTCTTGTCAAAGACAATTTGGCCGGAAGTTGTCTGAAAGGGAGGTGCGTCTGGAATATAAAGGACGCCAACGCAGGATATTTCAACATGGCACACAAAGTAGACAAATATCAACATAATGGATAGTAGATTTTTGTTAAACAGTCTATATTGTCAAAAGGCAACCTGTGAACCATTATCCACTAAAGGAAGTAGTTTTTGTACCTCAAACACCAAAGAGAATTTTGCGAGTAATTGCGCATGTCAAGTGAACACCGGAAGCAAGTGACAAGCTCCACAAAAGTTTTCCTCTTGATATAAGACCATGACATGGCAAACACCACCACAATGATTTTGTAAGTGGTGACTATTAGCACTGTATTATTCTTCAACCACAATTGATATTGATGGCAATATACATAATGGATGACATTATGTACCACGGTATGGACATAAAAATAGTACAACCTGAACAGTTATGACACATTAATGAAAAAATTAGACAAGAAAGGATGCAGGTGGAACAAAGTCTGATGAATGTGATTTGCATCTGCACTATCTGTCTGAGATTCCATACATATTTAATGGCATCATATTTCCCCCGTTAATTCATAACTAAGATTTATGGGAGAGAGAGTGTTGAGGTAGGTGGTGTGTGTAGCATTAGAATAATGAATTCGTCGCAAAAAGGTCATGAGAGCACTGAAGCCTTCTCGGGACTGTAGATCACACATAGAACTAACATCCAATAACTCTTTTACTCTGTGATGGACTTGATCAAACCTGGGATTCCTGTCTTGAATCGTCATATCTTCTTCAATCACAGCTCCGTGTGTGCATAAGGACTTATTATTATTAGTCTCTGATGTTCATTTTGGACAAATGACATCGTCGTCTCTGATCGCAATGGATATCGCGTTTTTCTTCCAATCCGGATAGATGAAGAAGTGGAAGAAGAAAATCCAGATTGAGTTAGTTCATTTCTTCACAGGAGCAGTGTCCAAACAAAGCGACAGAAATGAGAGCGGTTTGTTTACGAACCAACAATAAAATGTTCCTTCGTTTTACGAACAATGCTACTGCTACTATACCTTACCAAACAATGGCGGAATGAGGCACTTAATTTCGTGCAGGAATTACGTTTAATGTTTCTTCTGTTGTTGTGACTTAGTAATGGCACATCATGTCGCCTAATGGAGTTTCTTTTAAGGGCTGTTTACACATAACGACACCGTCACCGACCCCGTTCCCGTCACCGTCAAGTTTACATTGTGTTAATAGTGATGGACCGTTTGACGGGCAAAATGGGTTCCAGACCCATTCTGCCCATCAGACAGCCCATCACCATTGGCACAATTATAAAACTTGATGGTGATGGGTGCGGTGATGGTGACGATGTTGTTATGTGTAAACAGACCTTTATGGTATCTATGACATTTGGCAAACATTTTTACAATCCAAGTCCAGGTGCTTGTCACTCATTATATTACATGGATGTTAAGGATATAACTATGAACTAACGACATAACGTGCTGGAAAGATTAAATACTAAATATAACAGGATTGAACAGCTTTGTCAGCAGAGTGCTTTTATCTTTGATTAGAATCAGTAGAGATTTCCTCTTTCTGAAGTCGCAGCTTGAAACTCTTAAAATATCACAAACATAAATGTAATCAACCAAGATAAAATATTCGTAAAATATTTTAATTAAATTGGAATATTAACGCTATGAACGCGGAACCGGAGTTTACCGGGGTCATAGAGACCCTAGCGGCAGGGGTGGAAAACATCTTCGCTAAACGGAGGACGAAGGTGTCGAAACGAAGGGTGTCGGTTCCGAACGTCTCAGCAAACTTCCAAATGCAAATGATGGTGAGTAGATCCAATTAGTTCTGTTACGAAAGAGAAACGTTTTTGGGAAGAGTAAGACTTGCCTTATCAGATATCAGACTTCTTAGAAAATACTAAATGAAAAAGCAATGCAGTTGTAGCCACATTCAGCCATGATCGAAACTGTGGTTGTAAGAATTGGGTTTAAGGTGTGATCACACTAAGCGATGCCGAGAATGACACATGCACCAAGATCGATAAAATGGCTAGAATGAGCCCATGACACCAAAGATAGGGGTCTCCGTGCAGTGTGAAGTATTCTGCATATTATAGTGGAACCCATAATTATCGTTGTCGGTCTCGGTCTCGTTCTTGGTGTCGTCCAGTGTGAACACACCATTATGGTGGTTAGAATAAATGGCCTATTCACACCGAGCGTCATCGTTGACACTTTGGACGGAAACGCATTGATTTCAATTGATATGTTCAGACAGGGTGACTTGTACTGTGTGATGATAAAGTAAATTCAATATCTCATTGTTATTATAAATCCGAGCAAAAGATAAAATTGGAACAATGCATCCAAGATCGTGACCAAGTATTTAGTACTCAGTAGTAAAAGTGTGTATGTTCAATTTGTGAAAAGTTGAATGTGGGTCGTTAAAAGTGGCACTGTTAACTTTTTACTAGATACTGATAAAGAAAACGATACTTCACATGACCAGATTAAATCGTGTTTCCATCTATTTATTACCCCGATTAACCTTTCAATAACACTTGGAAGTCTTCACCTTCAGACTGTACTTGTATTTTTTCTAGAACATACCTAAAATTTACTAATAATTGCCATTGAGTATTTGGTATTCATTTGTAATACTTAGTATTTAGTGTCACAAGGTAGTAGTAAAAATCATTGCTAAGTATCACATACTACTGAATGTATACTAAGTACTGAATACTGTACTTGAAACAGTACTAAGTACAAGGTACCTAGTATTCATTTGAATAAATTTGCAGATACTCTTTTCTTTGTACTGAGTAATAAGTATTTATTTTTCAGCACCATACAATAACGAAACGGACATCACACATTTAGTTCTTTGGTCTAATTAGATCTATATGAATCAGCTGAAGGTAACTAGAATCAATTACAAGGGATTCTGTGGTAAGAGCCGAGGACTCCTAACCAGGAGATCAACATTTTAAAGAGTTGATGTTGTCCAGTTTGGTAACCTGAAAAGTTGAACAAATTCAAAAAAAAAGAAAAAAATATTGAGTAAAATAGAGATTGCCATTGATTTCAATGGGTCTGGAAGCCAAACTTTGTCATTCAAATACTCAGATACAGAACTTCACAAACTTCACCAAGTTATTCCTATTATCATTGTCGACAATTTGGACTATAATTTATTTCATTTGGTCATATGAGCACAGCAACCTTGACAGAAGGCATGGCTGAACGTCTTCCACACACAGTCCCTCCAAGCAATTTGTGTTCGTTTCATGCACGTATTTCGGTGCTAAAGTACTTCAGAACGTGTGATGCAATTTTCATTGAGAGAGCAGTATCAATGTTTTTCGTTTATTTTTTGCATTTTAGTTGGACTTGGTGACCAGTTTGTCTTCTTCAAAACGAGATGAGAAGTTTGGACTGAAAAAGTCAAAGAATGATTTCATAAAAAAAACATTGCAACGACAATGTCTTGAAAGCAAACGTAACCCTCACACATTCCAGGAATTCTTTTTACGATAGAAAGGATGGACGTCTTTTACAATAGAAAGGATGGACGTCTTTACGATAGAAAGGATGGACGTCTTTTACGATAGAAAGGATGGACGTCTATTACGATGGAAAGGATGGACGTCTATTACGATAGAAAGGACGGACATCCGTAATTATCGTACACAATGAATGACAACCTGTTTTAGTCGTAAAAGCGACCGGCTATTAATCATATTAAATAGACATAAGGTCATGACAATGGCATCAGCCATTTGCTATTTGTCACGTACAGATACATTTTGGGGTACAATCCATTATACCATTAATAAAAAATATGTCACTATATGTAAGTGATTCCATCATAATAAATTACCATTGTTGGAAAACAGAGAATAGAATGACATGTCTGCATTTATTCGCTACTGATATACAATACCAAGCATTAAGGAAAGTATTGATTTCTGCCAGTAATGATTGTTTGTCTGATATACGTAAAATATGTATGTATGTCCCAAAACACTCGGGATAGTAACCAGGCGGCTAGATCAAAGCATTGGATAACATTATCACCAGCAAGTGTGAATAGAAATACATTAGGATTACGAATTAATAGATGGTATACAATTCTGATCTGCGACACGGCCAAGAATTTAAGTGCAATCAACAGGCTTCACTTGACTGAGATGTAAGGCTCCTCATAGATGTCAATGCATTTCAAAATTGAAAACAATTTATTGATAAGTTGATAGCTCAATGTAAAGTGCCATGTTTTGTCTTTGGAAAAAGTATGCGGATTGTCTGGCACAGGTGAATCATACTGTATATTAGATATTTTATTGTTGCCTTACTTAGTTTGTTTTCGAGTGGCAAATTAGAAAAAGGACAAGCGCCAAAAACACTTGGGGTGAGATGTACCATGGGTGAATAGAATTCCTGAAAACTCAACTTTTTTAAATTTTGGAGGACATAAGCCCTTTTTTATGGGGCCACTGATACTCCTGTTTTGGGCTTCTGGTGATGTCTGCCCTGCGTTTCAAAGCCAGGGTGGATCCCTTGCTTACATGCTTTCTTGCCTGTGAGCTACTCCTCAGATTCACCTCTGGTGTGACACCTGCTGAATGTCAGCATGGCAGCTGAGCCTTTTTGAGCCACATACTTGGTGGATTCTAAAACAGACGTGTCAACAGACAAATGATGTAACTTCCGACAATTTGCAACGTTGAGCATAATAATGCGCAATTACCCATTTCCTCAATATTGGTACAAATTGCACCGTTTCCTGTTTCTGGAGACGCATAGCACACGCAATAAACTATGTGTTATGTAATTGAGGAGAATTTTGCTTGACATTTCCTTCTCTCTGAGAATATTAATGCTTGTAACATCACTTTGTGTTGACATAATAAATAGTTTATTTCAAGAAAAGTAAAGGATATTTCTAAATTACAACAACAATGGCGATTTTTTGAGATTCGGAACTATTTTTGCGAAAATATTTGTGAAAATATTTCTTTGAAAAAAAAAGTTTGTTATAATGATGATATCCAAGGGAGGCAGGGTATTCTATTGTTTTCATTAATTGCCGTGTGAGACCTAAACTTTTGTCAGGAAGGACTTTCCTAAACAGCCCGTGTGAAATTACTTTATGAATAGTTAATTGTGCGAGGTCTTTTAGGTGTGCTAATAATACTCAGATACGGTCGAGTATGGTCTACGCTTTCCTGGACCTCCGGTA